>CABFWO010001158.1:75448-107993 GCA_902155825.1 Timema genevievae | reverse complement strand
CACGGCTAGACTGTGTGATCCGTGTAGTGATGTATCTCTTTGGTGTCACGGCTAGACTGTGTGATCCGTGTAGTGATGTATCTCTTTGGTATCACGGCTAGACTGTGTGATCCGTGTAGTGATGTATCTATTTGGTATCACGGCTAGACTGTGTGATCCGTGTAGCGATGTATCTCTTTGGTATCACGACTAGATTGTGTGATCCGTGTAGCGATGTATCTCTTTGGTATCACGGTTAGACTGTGTGATCCGTGTAGTGATGTATCTCTTTGGTATCACGGTTAGACTGTGTGATCCGTGTAGTGATGTATCTCTTTGGTGTCACGGCTAGACTGTGTGTTCCGTGTAGTGATGTATCTCTTTGGTATCACGGCTAGACTGTGTGATCCGTGTAACGATGTATCTCTTTGGTATCACGGCTAGACTGTGTGATCCATGTAACGATTTATCTCTTTGGTAACACGGCTAGACTGTGTGATCCGTGTAGTGATGTATCTCTTTGGTGTCACGGCTAGACTGTGTGATCCGTGTAGTGATGTATCTCTTTATTAGCACGGTTAGAATGCATGGTCTATGTAGCGATATATCTATCGCTCTTCGTCTCTCTTTCTCTAAGTGTGTCTCTCTCTATATATCTTTGTTTTTCTCTACGTGTCTGTGTGTGTCTGTCTTTCACTGTATCTGTCTATAAATAGTATTTTAAATAGCCAATTTCGGTTGATATGAGTACTAAAATAATATCAAGCTCATCTAGTCTGGTTTGCCGGTGGCCGAGAAGGTCAGGGTTCAACAATCCCACTCTCCTTCCATTCAAATGTGGGTATTGTTATTCTAAAAGTCTACCTTCATCATCCCTACCCCATAAGTGTTATTAAATACGGATAATCCAGGTGGGTATTAATACAGAGTTCAAGAGAAGAAGGAGAAAACAAAAAGAAAAAAATAGCTTGAGTTTATTTTTTCTGCATAGCTTTAAATATTTTTAACACAATTCATACTTTTTACAAAAAATAAATCTAAGTATAATATTTCAAAACTAGTTGACTAAGATGCAACAGTAGATTCAACAAAGAATGGATGTTATGCTATTTTGTATTGCTAAATAAATAAATAATTTTATTATTATTATTATTATTATTATTATTATTAGCACCGCGTCTTACTACCCGTTCGGGTTATACGCACAAATAATTTTAAACTAAACAAAAACAGTTACCATTATATCCTCTAACGGTTACAAAATAATTTTGTTTTAGCACCACGTCTTACTACCCGTTCGGGTTATACTTATATGTACAAATTACATTATGTTTAAAGGATGAGGAAGGTTGAATATGGAATAATTATATCCATATTTGCGTGGAGGGAGAGTGGAAAACCCTTCAGGGAAAACCGACCTCAGTAGACCCGGTCGGTTTTGAGCCCTGATCTCACCGTCATCAACAGCCAGCCTATTGCGAGAGTGACGCCTTAGGTCATGCGGCCACCAAAGCAGCTCCCTACAGGTCAATCTCTATATACCTAAAACAGTGTTTTTCAAACCACGGTCCGTAGCGGGGTGCCAGATGGTCCGCACAAAACTGAATAGTAAATGCCACACTCGCATTTGCTCTCTCATAATAGTCTATTATAGTTTTCAAAAATAAGTAATCAGTAATCTAACCTCAAATAATCTTCATGTTAAGACTTCCCAGGACAATTTTCGAAAATTTACCAACATTAAACTATTCTTTATTCGAGGGTTTCAATCAAAATTAAAACAACACCCCGAAGACTGAACAGAAATTGTCTTAGGGTTATGAGGAACATAAAAATCGTAATCATAATCTCGATGTCGAAAATTTTCACGAAAATACAAAAGCGACATATGACTTAAGTTGATCGTAGATTCACAGAGTATAGTTTCTAACTGTTAGAATATTAGACTAAAATGTGTATACTATACATGTGATGTTTTTACTGCTTGATAAAACACTTTTGTTGTAAAATACCCTGCTTCGACAAGTGATAGACGGGTGATCCACGCGTGCATCGATCGCTTATCAAGGGGTCAAATATAGGGAAATGTTTGAGATACACTTTTTTTTTTTAGCGTGTTGCCCAGGGTGCACTTATGGAGGTTGTCTACACGTAGGCCTACCAGCAATGAGATGGTGTGATGACAGTGAATATGGAGGTGTGGGCCAGTGGGAATCTTAAACCTAACCAACCAACCTTTGGGATAGTTCCTCCTAAGAGAAAAATACCTAAGTTACCAGCCAGGAATCAAATACGAGTCCCCTAATCTCGTAGCCAGGTGCAATGACCACTACACCACGGAGCCATATTGGGAAACACTGATCTAAGAAGATGAATTGAGTGTTAAAATTATTATTATTATTATTATTATTATTATTATTATTATTATTATTATTAGCACCGCGTCTTACTACCCGTTCAGGTTATACGCACTTACGCTAATATGTAGTGGTAGGGTGATTGTGAGATGAAATGGAGAATCTACAGTTTAACGTGGGATCCGAACCACGGTGGAGGCATGGCATGCCACACATTCACAAGTTATGCTTAATATGCGTCTTGTCAGAGGTGAAGGAAGGGTTTGGCAATCAGATAAAGCTGTGCCGGGACCGAGGATTGAACCTCGGAACCCCAGCACAGAAGTCTGACACCTTACCCCTAGACCGCCAGGTTACCTTGTGAAGGGGGTGAACTGTTGTCATTGGAATGAGTTTCAGAGTATCAACCCATAGTCTCTTTAACTCAATGACGTCACAGAGCCTGAAGTATCCCTACCGTAAATGTCGGCTAGGTTCCTGTGTTTAGATTGATTCCACTACATATTTGGTATCGCATCACGGTGACAGGATTCCGTCGGGAATCAGGGGGAGAGGGAAGTGCCAGGACGCCCGCTGACAACAGTTGGTGGGGAGAGTGTAATATATGCACGACAACTAACCGCGGGTAGGTGGTGATTGGCATGTATTGACACAGCCCGTCACCGGTTCAATCCCTTTCTACATATGTTCGAAGCTATCGACGTAGCGGTATTCTTCATCAGATCAATGTTTGAAATCGCAGTGTTTAATTTAAATTCAGCCGCTTTTGAGGTCAAAAAGTTTAGCTACTGGATAATTATTTTTTTCTTATTCAGAAGACTGTAAAAATACGGCCCTTAACTCACGTTCCCGTAAACCCCCCTCCCCCCCCACACACACTTTAATTCAAGTTATGTTATTAACGCTTTGGAACTTAACAGTAGTGTCATCCGATTCGATGTTAGCTCAAAAGCTCTGTAAGTGAGAAAATACAAAGATTTGGTCCAACCGGGATTTGAAAACAAGTTTCATTCATCAGCGTGGTATCGAAGCTCTAAAGCCACGGCCGTGATCTGATTAGTATACCAGTTTACCAGTAATGAACGTGTTTGTATTTCCTGAAACCAACGTTGAGAGGTAACCTACGCGGAATAAACGTCAGGATCATCTAGTCTGGTTTGACGGTAACTGGAAGGTTAGGGTTTAAATCCCCGCAAGTTGATTTTTTTCCCCCCTATTCAACATGCTCTGGTGGCCGCGTGGTCTAAGGTGTCACTTTTGCAATAAACTAGACTGCCGATAATGAGGGGATCGGGGTTTGAATCCTGGTCGGGTGTTTTGATGGGTTTTTTTTCACTCTGCCTTCACGCAAATGTGGGTACAATTCCACTAAATCCAACCTTCCTTATCTCTAACGCGTTAGCGGGTAGTAAGACGTGGTGTTAATAATAATAATAATAATAATAATAATAATAATAATAATAATAATGACGATGGTAAGCGTGTACTACAACCTGCAAATGACGTAACAGTTACACAAATACTGGTCGAGCCTGAAAGAAATACACTTTCCTCAGGTGACGTCACATCAACATGAAGCGATATTGACTACGCCCAAAGATATGGATTAAACATGTGCAGTCTAGGATCAGAGATTCATCGAGTGAACACTTAATTTTATTTTATTTTTCATTTTTTATTTGAGGTATTTAACTTGCACTTTCTGAATCTACTGATTATACCAGGCCATGACTTAACTCTAGAAGGCACAGCAGCCAGCCCCCGGCCACTAATTAATCACTGTGAAAGGGGAAATACACACATCATCAATGATAGATTTTTCGGTCATGCCGGGAATTAAACCCGGGAACCTTGGGTAGGCAGACTCGCTACCGACTGATCTAAGTTGTTGGAACTCGAGAAAAGGTAGCCTAAAGCCTACCAATGATGGAGTACCAATGACGGGTCGCGGGGTATTGCCACAGGGTAATCAGTTCTTGTTGAAACTGTACTTGTGCTATATTCTCTCTCACTCAGTCTTCATTTGTCCAATCATACACAGGCTCTACACACCTCACATAGGAATGTTGATATATGACCAGTGATTGTTCTACTGAGTGATGAGAACTGTTTCCTAATTACAGTGTAGACTAGCTCTTCTTATCTTGGCACCAATTTACGCCACGCCACTGAATAGTACTGAGAATCTATTTATACAGGGTGGGGCGTAGATAATTAGACTATCAATGTTGAGAAAAGTGATTGACAACGAGCTGAGGTTTACCTGGCGTCTGGTGGAGCTCACCTGAGTGACATTGTCTTCAAAAAGTGAAAAAGTGTAGTTGTAGTTTGATTTAATTTAACTTGTGAATATTTACTTTTCAATTAAAGTGTTAATTTTCAAGTTACTAATCGTATAGTTGCTTTGGCCTCACCTTGGTATCACTAACACAATTTAGACCTACTACTATATTTAGATGATCAAACAATTGCGTACTTACATTTTACTATATTATTTCCTTGCATAAATTATACTTTAATCATTTTAATAAATGAGGGAGGAAGCTAGTAAAGGTTTTGTGAATACAGCCTAAGCATTTTTTTTTACTTAACATTTTTTTAAGGATAGAATGAAAAATGTACCTGGGAAAACGTACACTACATTTACCTTAAAAGGTAGCAGTCTTACCCTGGTTGAGTACACTATGACCCTATACTATAAACTACGCCATAGTGGAACCAGGAAAGTTAAGCTTGGAATCTTTCAGGGTAAACGAAGGTAGGTATGTCAATTTCAAAAAAGCTTTGAGTATTATTGGTTTGGATAAAAAAAATAGAATTTTTAATAAAACCGTAAACCTATGCTAAAATAAAGAAATAGTACAATATGTTTTAAACTCTAAGCCATAGGACGCTATGACGTATTAATAGGTTATCCCACCGACTGTTTGAAAGCCATGAGTAAGATATTAGTCCAATTTTAAAAGGTAATAAAAAACTTTTCATAACGCTGAAGAGAAATAGTGCCCATAAAGCTTGATACTTCACCAATACAAAAAAAAAAAAGTTAAGATGGTGGAAGGTCTTAATAAACTTGAACTATCCACTTAATATAAAACATAGCTGACTCTAGCCCAGTATCAAATGACTTTTTTTTAGTTGGTTCCTGTGTCTAAAGTAATAAGGTCACCTACATCGACAGTAAAAACTCTTCTGATTAAAGTTTACTTATCACGGGGATGCTAAAGGAAACTATAATAGGATGATGATTGAAACAAAATATGTCACGACTGCTTAGAGTGTTCGGGTGTGCTTATGTGTACCCTTCGTAAATCTCCTAGGGTAGCTTACTTTGTATTATTACACTATTGTATTCCTTAAATAGGAAACCAGGAGTTGGAAAACAAATAGAAGTTCAAGTATGCTGAAAAAGTATGCCTACCACACCAAGGAAATTAGGTTGAGGATCGCCATGACCAAGGAAGCTTTCAACAATAATAGGTTACCGCTAACCAACAAGTTGAGTTTGGAGCTGAGAAAGAAATTGATACAATGCTACATTTGGAGCATCGCGCTGTATGGAGCAGAAACTTAGACTCTTAGGAAGCTGGAACATAAATACTTGGGGTGCTTTGAAATGTGGTGCTGGGTAAAACTTGAGAAGATCAGGTGGACGGACAGGGGGACAAATGAAGTCCTAAGAAGAGTGGATGAGAAGAGAACTATTTTGGATGTGATTCTTCGGTACAAACTAAGTTGGATCGGACACATCATTAGGAGGGACTATCTTTTAAATTACAGCATGGAAGTCAAGGTTGAGGTAAAGAGAAGCTTAGGAAGAAGGAGAATATTGGATGACTTGAAGAATAGAAGAAATCTCTGGGAGCAGAAGGAGGAGGCAGAAGACAGGGTGCTTTGGCGGTCTAAGTTCACTGACAAAAGGAATGGTCCTGTCGTAAGACAGAACACCTAGTAATAATTATTATTAACAACAACAACAACAACAACAACAACAACAATAATAATAATAATAATAATAGCTTTTAAGATAAGGTCACAGTGTCAAAGTGCAGTGGTATTCAACCCGGGATACGTGAATACATATTAGGGTTTACGTAAGATTAATACGCTGATTTTGGTTGGAATAACAGTAGAGAAAATTCATACTTTTTTCTTTGCGGTCAGCGTTGATAATATTTTACTTTTTTTTGTTTATAGGCCTTGATATTTTCTATTAAAAAGTGACAGCTGGAAATTACATGAATTGATATTTTATTTTAGATATAAATTATAAAATATGTATTATATTCCCTATGCATCATAAACTTTGGGGCTACGCGAACTAAGGTAAGACTGCTAGCTTTCAGTGTAAACTGAATGCACTTTTGCGAAGAGCGAATCAGGATTGATTGACCTCTTGAGATGTTTTTGGTTTTATTTTTAATTGGTTTATACTTTCTAATATAGTGAAAATATTGTAATCGTGAGAATTTTCACATGCAGTCAAAAAAGTGGGTTTTAACATTCTGCCTGTCTGTACCTGCGGGCACAGCAAAAATGGTTTGATAGAATTTGTTCAAACCTGATATTTATAGGTTATATGATTGTGCCTCAAGGCCAAATCATGATTTAAATTCTAGCTCTAAAGTTAAGGGAAGTTTACTGATAACTGATTTGTAAAAATTAAAGTTTTTTTTAAATGGGTTTACCGATTTTGTTAAAAATCAATATCTTGAGTCTTGTTTTGTTACATGATATAAATACCATATATAAATATTTATATAAATGGTGTTTATATCATGTAACAAAACAAGTATCTATTATGTACATATATATATTTAGCACCGCGTCTTAATACCCGTTCGTGTTAGACACCTAAGTAATATTTACGCTAATGGATTAGGAATTGTGAGGGCTGAATACAGAGGAGGCGAGCCCGCATCTGCGTAGAGGGAGAGTGGAAAACCATTTAGGAAAAACCACCCCCAGTTAACCAGATCGAGATTTGAACCTCGATCTCCCGGTCCTCGGCAGTCTATCTCAACACGAAACTAGCGCGTTAGCTAACTACGCCACCGATGCTGGTCATATATATTTATTTTTCACAGAAAAAAAGTCCCTGAAAAATATGGTTAAAATTGGTCTAAGAATTTGACTGCTTTCGCGGAATAAACATCCGGACAAACAGTAAGAAGAAATGCGAAATGGTTAAGTTAAAAAAACAGGAACTCTCTACGCTCGGTGAATTATATATGCAATAAACACATAGTGTCTACCTAATAAATTACAAGTTATGTAAAGTTCGTAGCTGTAGCCGAGTGAAGTTCAAGCCCATGTGACGTCACAACGTGTGGCCACGCCCCCACACCTCCTAATTAGTCCAGTCCCCGAGCATTAAGTCGACAAACCCATCATTTCCTCATTCTGTTTTATGGAGGCACATTTCCCGCCTTCCCCATTTCCTTTCGGCCCGACCTAAACTTGACACCCACTGAATTCTATTTAAGTCACACAATAAAGTTTTAATTACGTTAATTAAGATGGAAGTTACAAATTAACTATTATGTAATTTTTTTATTGAATATTTTACACCACCCACTTTACACATTTCGGGATGAAGAAGAACTTTGAGTGAATCTTAACCTACATTTTTAGTTATGAGTTTAAACGATTAGTACGAGCTTCGATGGTCAAATGGACCAAGGCGTCACTTTTTGGACTGTACTGCTGATGACGGGTAGATCGGGGTTTGAACCCCGGTCAGGTGTATACTAAGGATGATTTTTCCTATGTTGTTTACCACTCTTCTTCTATGCAAATGCAAGTATACTTGCTTTAAAATCAACCTTCCATTTTCCATTAGCAATAATGTATCCCGAACGGGTAGTAAGGCATGGTGCTAAAAATACAAAAATTGATTTTACTCATTGAATCAGACAGTATTGTCACTTATTTTAATAGTAGAAACACAGTTTTATGATAACGTTTTGTTTCTGTTGCCTACCCATTTAATTATAGAAATGTGTGTATAACCTGAACAGGTATTAAGACGCGCTGCTAGAAAAAAAAACTGTCGGTGGACACGCAGACTAGAGAGATAATCTTGTCCGGTCTGCTTCTTGAGCAATGTTCAAGTATGTATGGTTTTAATATAAAATATATGACTTGTCTACTCATTCTTGAAAATCCATCGGCAATTTGTGTGACGGAAGACCACAGAATTTCCATTCATTGATCGCCATTTAGTACACCAAACAACACATCTGGACGAATAAAATGTTTTCGAAAAAAATAGATGGCATTAGGGTGATTTTTGCGCAAAACCCTTCTATTGCCGGCTGTAGAGACCAATTTTCATAAGAAGGGTCTTATTTGACCGCTAGGAAAGTTACTAAATCTACTTTCACATATTCTTACGTCAAGTCATGTGATATTCAGCTGTTACTTTTGATGGATATTATCAATATCTACAGAATCACACTAATAAAATAGTAACGTGTTATCAATTTTGATAGAATAAATACATGTTTATATTCTATTAACTGCCTTTTATATTAAAATTGGATTGTGGGTGTGTTGTTTTAAGTCAATTTAGTTTCCAAGTCTTGAGTCTGTAAAAATCGCTATTAGAAAATCCAGTTCAAAGCCCTTAGCTATAAAAATCACACAATAGTATATAATGAGATGTTTTTCTATATCCTATACTAGCAATCCCGCACGGCGTTGCCCGTGACCCACTGTGGTATAAGAATTATATAAGCCCACTCCCACAAAAATGGTTTTGAATCATGGTCGATTTCGCACACATTTTTCTTCCCCGAGGAGGATGCAGCATATTTTGATCACATTTATCTCTGAAACGTAATTCTAAACCAGATTAACAATATTTTCTTCAAAAATTTGTTAAAAATAGCCTAGTTAAAAATGTAAAAATCCGGCTTGGAGATGCATTCGGGCCCCTTTCCGTCCACCTATGTTAAAAGTTTCAGATCTCTGCGTGCCGTAGATTTGGCTGGGCATCGTACACACACAAACACACAGACAAACACTTCCTTTTATTACTATAGATATATAACAACATAATACTTTTTTTTAACGAATCATTTATTTAAAAAAAACAGTTGACATCTATACGTTCACTTTTAAAGGGTGCCAAGACCAAAATTTCCAGTGCATTGGGAAGATATTAGGAAAGAGCTCCTTCAAGTCCATCAAGTTGTTTTTGGCGATAAGAAGGGGGAGAAGAAATGTGCTGGATTGGAAAAAGGGAGAGGGAGAAAACAGGAAGAATGGCCAAGAAGAAGGAAGGATAAACTATTTCACAAGTCTCAATTTTTTGCGAGAGCCAAACTACCTTTACGAGTAAAGGTTTCACAGAGGCGGTTCAATGAATCCAGAGTAAATCTCAGCAAACATGAGCGCTTTTTTTAAAAAAACGAACACGTGGTTTGAGAATTAATTTTAAAAAAATATAGTTTTTTTTAGCACCAAGTCTTACTACCCGTTCGGGTTATAGGCCTATATACCAATTTACACTAATGTGTTATGGAATAGGAAGGTTGAGTTTAGAGGAAATGTACCCACATTGGAGTGAAGGGAAAAATTAAGTGTATCCGCATTTGAGTGAGGGGGAAGTGGAAAACCACCTTCAGAAAGCGCGACCGAGATTCGAACCACGATCTCCCCGTCATCGGCAGTCTAGTCTTCTGATAGTGTGACGCCTTACACCATGCAGCCACCAAAGCGAGTAAGCTGACTATAGTTTGTGCTACTAGTACGTCTGTGTACATAGCAAATAAAACCAAAAAGCTGCACTTTTTGATTGGAATATGCCACTTTCTGTAGTTATATTTGATGTGAAAAGAGAACTTTTCAGATAGGGAACCACTTGAAAATCCGTGAGGACACCAAAATGGAGGCCATTTATGGCCACCATTTTAGTGTTCTTAATTCGATTGTATCTCAGCTCCTAATATTCCAATTTAGGTTTATTTTTGTTTGAAAGCTCTTGATAAGACAAAACTAATTTTTCATCATATATTTAAGCCTTAAGGTTTCTCTACAATTTAAGAATTTATGAAAATTTCACTTTTTGCACAAATTTCATTGGTAACTATCTTTTTTACTGTCCACAATATCTCCTTTATAATTGAAAAAAGAAAGAGCATTATTTTATCTTCTGGGCACTTTGTTTTTACACATATTCTCAAATATATAGAAATTCAGTATAAACCTATCCTCTAATTTTTGATCACTCTGTATGCACCCATCCTCTCGAATAAATCAATAACTCCTCGCCGCTCATTAGTCAGAAGGGTACACGTGTCTTATTCGAAACGAGCTGCATACAATCAGATACCACAATTTAATTAGAGGTGTGTGCTTATGGCAATAACCCACCGCCAAGAGGAATATTACATATGAACCGACCGATGCCGCCGGCACTTACAAATGTATTGCGGTCGTCTATGTAGAATGAATTGCGATAAGGATATTAACTAATCGCAATAATGTGTGTGGAATTATGTATCCGATCATGTGATGAATAATGACTTTTAAAATAATAATAACTAATTAAATCTAATGTTCTAAATATTTTCTTTTGTTGGATTTAAATAGCAAGTTAATTTAAATGGATTAGTTTTATCCCTTTAAGTAGACCTATGAAAAAATATTAAAATTATCTGAGAGTTATGAATGTAATTATTAATGCATCTAGATTTATTGCTAAGTCAAAAGGTCAATTTAAAATAGCATATTGTGATTTTTTATAATAAAAAATATACACTTTAGTCATCTTCTATCCTTATTTATCCATATTAATAAAATGAAGAGTTTGTGTGTCTACCTGTCATAAGAGTTGCGCGATATCTACAGCACACAGATGTCTGAAACATAAAAATTAGTAGCCCCTGTATATGGACATTTGCACCTCGAAGCCAAAATTACAAAATTTGGATTATTTTTTTAATTAATAAAAAACTGGCTAGGAAGAAATAAAATTGAGATTTTTTTTTTTTTTGAAGCAAAGAAAAGCGTTGCTATTGTGTGGTTACCTAGGGACACGCCAGGTATTTCTGCTAGTAAAATATTTAACTAAAGTTAAACGGAGTGTTTTAAAATACATGGATTAGTAATAATTATAAAACATATCCATGGTCACGAGAGCAAAGGGGTCAATTTGGTCCTTTTTTGTTGTACGGTGATAGTGAGGTCGGGGGGTTATAACCCCACCCGGATGTACTTCAGGGGTTATTCCCAAGTGGTTTTTCACTATCCATGTGCGCAAACTTAGGTAAGTTTCATTTACATTCCTACCCAATTAGTGTAAATACTTTGATACTAGGACTGAAAATAAAGACTCGGAGCATTTTTATTTAAAAATATATTCGTATTTAATTGGTCACTATTATTATAGATACATCTAGCTAGTTAATTGGTCAGTGTTATTATAGTTTCATGTAGATAGTTAATTGGTCACTATTATTATAGTTTCAGCTAGCAAGCTAATTGTTAGGTTATTATTATAGCTGCAGCTAGCTATTTAATTGGTCACTATTATTACATTTGCATCTAGCTAATTAATTGGTAATTATTATTATTATTATTATTATTATTGTAGTTGGATCTAGATAATTAATCGGTCACTATTATTATAGTTGCGATTAGCTAGTTAATTGGTCACTATTATAATAGTTGCGTCTAGCTAGTTAATTGGTCACTATTATAATATTTGCATCTAGCTAGTTAATTGATCACTATTATAATAGTTGGAGCTATCTAGAATTTGTTCCTATATTGAAGCGTACAAGTCCTTTAATACTTATGGATTATTTATGTAACACCACATTTGACTCGAAAGATAAAATGTATTGCTATGCAAGTATAATTTTTTTTTTAATTTATAGCAGCAACTTTCCTTTGGTCAAGCGGGCGTGGTCACTTACTCGAAATAATATTCTAAGGCCAGAACTATAAAGCCATTGTTCTCTCGTAGCTTACACGTCCTTAGACATGGAAGCAAGACCCGAAATGATAAAATACAATCCTAGCTCATTGAAGTTTATCAAAGCGGTAGTGACCGCCTTCTTGGTCTTGTGGTCGGCATTCCTGGCTACCCCTCTAGAGGCCCCAGGTTTAATTACCGGCAATAGCATACATATTTTCCCCAAAAGGGAATTGTTCCTATGGTCACCATTGTCTAGTTCATAGATGATTAAAGTGGGGTCCACGAGGCTCGTCCAGGGGGGGATCCCCGAAGCTCATCCAAGGAATCCGTGATATAAATATATTTTTGTAGATCTCATAAAATTGTATACAAAAGAATAAATCACGCGATTTTACTAGACACAATGTAGATGCCTTCTCATATTAATAGCCCGGCGAGAAAGTGAGGCCGAAAAGGGTGGGGGTCGGCCACGCCCCCCACCCCACGCTTGTGCCCAAATCTTTGAAAGCATTTGGAATTTCACTTTTATATAAGTTTTCTCGTCAACCAGCAAATAGAATTCTCAGAAAAAAAGCACCGAAACATTTTATGCATTTTCCCCAACAACTTATTTGTACGAGCAATCCTTTTCTCCTTTTTAGTGGTATGAAAAATATGAGATTACATCGTCTTAGTGTGGAATGAGACTTAAGGAGATGGTCACTAAAATTGCTACAGATTTAAATGATTTAAAGTCACACAAGCAGTTATATTATTCACATAAATTATCAGTGATTATAAATGTACAAATATACTTATTTTATTTTTATTTAGCACCGCGTCTTACTACCAGTTCGGGTTATACATTAAGTACTAATTACACTGATGGGTTAGGAATTGGTAAGTAAGAATTTAGAGGAAGTAAAACCACATTTGCGTGGAGGGAGATTGGAAAAACCATATAGGGAAAACCACCCCCAGTTCACCCGACCGAGATTCGAACCTCAATCTCCCCATCCTCGGCAGTCTAGCTCAACATAAAACTAGCACGTTAGCTAACTACGCCACTGAGGTGGGTTACAAATACAGTATAATACTTACATTTATTTTATTTTCATTTATATTCTAACTATACTCACCACTCCCAGTAGAAGACCAGAAAAAAATAAGTAATTAATGTATAAGAAGACCTATAACCTGAAAGGGTACTTAAAAAATGCAGTGTGAAAAGAATGTTTTGGCTGAATGAGATGATATATCGGTCGACCCTCGGATATAATTTTATATAAAACAATAAGTCTCTCCACTTAAGTGACAAAAGGTTATAATATTAAAAGGTGGAATGTAAATACAAGTGACACAATAAATCTTAACAAAGCCTTCAATACATATTTATTGGCTCTAACCGCGTTTAAGTAGATATAAGCTACAAAACCCTAACAAGGCAATAAAATTGTTTTGACAGGAAAAAAGGGGGTTGGGGGAGGTATTAGAATAAGGTGTGTGATTGCATACTTTACCCTGACTCGGGAGCTGAGGCTCAATTCTTGACCAGAAAAAAAAAATATATATAAGGGGGATTTCTCATCTTTTTGTCAAACAAGTGCCAGTGAATTCCCTAATAATTTACATTCTCCGTTATATTCCCTTGGATGAGCTGGTTTAAGTCGCTAATAAACTGGAACTAAAGCGTGCTGCTAATTAATAACAGTCAGCGGGACACTAATTATTAAGTATTAACTAAATCACTGGTTTAAAACTAACCCCGGTGTATAAAACCGCAACAAAGTTTAGTAGGCTGTAAATGTTTTGAAGCTGCGGNGGGGGGGGGGGGGTAGAAATGGCGATGTAGAGAGGAGTGAAAAGGAAGAGAGGGAGAGACATGATAATCACAGTTAGGTACAACATTGAGTGCTTCGTAAACTGGACATAATAACGCACACAGCTTGCTTAAGTGATATACAGGACGTTCTATTTTACATCAAATGTTAAATATAACACTGACTCGGAGTAGACACATGGGCAGCGCATCACCGTTTTTTTATGTATGTGGAAAGGGGTGGGAATAATACCTTGGGGAGGGTAAATTGCAATGTATCGATGTTATTATTTCGATAAATATATTTTTTTCAATTATGAATTTTAGGGGGCACTTTTAGTATATATAAACCCACTTGGTTGGCCGCATGGTTTAAGGTGGGCATCTCCAATTTTTCCTCAGCCACACCCACACCCGTCCATACATTAATTATACAAGTAAAATTATACTTCCGATTCTAAGAACTTCATGGAAGTTATCGAACATTTACGTCGGCTCCAAGGGTTTAATTTGTTGTTTATCTCTACAATTTGAGGTTGGGTGTATTGCGGGAGGTTTTCCCTTCTACACGAAATTGCGGGTACACTTCCTCTCAAATTCAACCCACATAACCCCCAACTCATTAGTGTAATTAATACATTAATACATATGAGTATAACTCAAACGGGTAGTAAAACTCGGCGCTAAAAAATCAATATGAAAAATTAGATATTATAGCTGTGTGTACCTTAACTGTTGAACATAAAATCGTAAGCTTAGTCTTATCAATGCATTCGACACATGACTTGACGTATTAATAAGTGAAAGTAGATCTGGTAGCTGTTATAACTGTCAGATAGAGGCGCTTCCTATCAATACTGTACTGTACGTCACAGCATAGCTCTCTGACCACTGATGCATATCACACACAACCATTCCTAACATTGCCAAACATCGAACTGCGCCATAATTTAGCGGTGGCCAAGATACCCCCCCTCGACTTGTGTGAAATAACAGAATCCACGCAGCTCTGCTACAAGAATACGTTTCTCTGTCATTTGTTACACGGCAGGCACACCGGCGAACGTAATAAGCAAACAAGTTTCCCATGTCATTCGTTACAAGTAAGACACACCGGCGAACGTAATAAGCAAACAAGTTTCCCATGTCATTCGTTACAAGGAAGGCACACCGGCGAACGTAATAAGCAAACAAGTTTCCCATGTCATTCGTTACAAGGAAGACACACCGGCGAACGTAATAAGCAAACAAGTTTCCCATGTCATTCGTTACAAGGAAGGCACACCGGCGAACGTAATAAGAAAACACGTTTCGCGTGTCATTCGTTACAAGGAAGGCACACCGGCCAACCTAATAAGCAAACACGTTTCGCGTGTCATTCGTTACAAGGAAGGCACACCGGCCAACGTAATAAGCAAACACGTCTCCCATGTAATTCGTTACAAGACAGGCACACCGGCGAACGTAATAAGAAAACACGTTTCGCGTGTCATTCGTTACAAGGTAGGCACACCGGCCAACCTAATAAGCAAACACGTTTCCCGTGTCATTCGTTACAAGGAAGGCACACCGGCCAACGTAATAAGCAAACACGTCTCCCACGTCATTCGTTACAAGACAGGCACACAGGCCAACGTAATAAGAAAACACGTTTCGCGTGTCATTCGTTACAAGGAAGGCACACCGGCCAATGTAATAAGAAAACACGTTTCGCGTGTCATTCGTTACAAGGAAGGCACACCGGCCAACGTAATAAGCAAACACGTTTCGCGTGTCATTCGTTACAAGGAAGGCACACCGGCCAACGTAATAATAAAACACGTTTCGCGCAAATCAGCCTTCCCTTCGTTTACACATTTTTTATTTACCAACCAGATGAAGAGTTGTGATCGTGAAAATTGTCTACTTCTAGATTGTGATTTATATTTGATCTACTTCTAGATTGTGAATTATATTTAGTCTACTTCTTATTTGACTCCGAACTAACAAAAGTGGGTCATTAAATTCTGCTTGTCTCCATGTCTGCTTGTCTTTGCTTATCCTTATGTACATCTGACTGTACCCAGGACTTAAGAAGAAATGATTTAATGGATTTTATTCAAACATGTATGGTCATACCACAAGGTTAAATTGTGATTTGGATTCTAAAATAAAAGGTTTGTTTAATGATGTGTGATGACTAATATTATAAAATTCAATTTTTTTTTTTAGAAATGGGTAGAAGTTTTGTTCAAATAAAAGAATATCTTGGTGAGTGTTTTGTATTATAAATAATACTGTAAACTTTATTTGTAAAAAAAACTATTTAGATTCATATTCTGAAAATTAAAAAAAGACACCTGGACACGGAAATCGAACCAGGGACCTTTGGCTTAGTTGGCCGGGTTCGATTCCCGTGTCCAGGTGTCATTTTTCAATTTTCAGAATATAATATCTAGATGGAGTAATCCTCACTAAAAGCATAAATAATAGCTTTGGCTATTTAATTCTATTTAGCTTCAATAAAACTTTCTCATACTTTATATTTATTTTAATAGAAAATTAGTACAGTTATAAATAACTGTACATACTGTATATACTATAACCTACACGAATTATTAAACGATTTTTTTTTATTTGAGGTATTTAACGTGCACTTCCTGAACCTACTGATTATATCAGTACACGAAAATTTCTATAAGCCTTTCAATTTTGCCAGGAAAGGTATTTTAATATACCTTCCAGGGTTCTTTTATATACCACAATATAAAAAAATTAAAACAAAAAAGTAATTTCCATGCCTCAAATACTATACTATGTTATTGCATTTATCATCTGAAGCTGTATTGTTATCTGGAACTTTTCAAAGGCATATTTGGAGCCTCGTTTTATGTAACAGAGCGACTTTCCTTTATTATATAGGTAAATTAGAGTTAGTAGTGCGTATAACCCAAACGGGTAGTAAGACGCGGTACTACTACTACTACTACTACTACTACTACTACTACTAATAATAATAATAATAATAATATAGTTAGTAGACGATTCAAATTACTGGATAGTAGTAATTATTTAAAATATAGTTGTTATTAATTAATAATAAGGCTAATCTTATGTATAGCTTAAACTAAAATAAATCTTATTTATGATGACAAAATACCTTAACAGGCTCTTAATTAAAATACGTTAAGGGTGGTTTGGAATAGAGCATTGAAATGTGTTCAAAATATTTTGAAATGTTTAGTAATATATTTATCTAAAGTTATTAATTTAAATATGTATCAGCAATTTTTATTTAAAAAAAGACCAGAATGTAGTATTTTTCATATGCACATATACACACTTCACAAAAAACAAACAAAGAAGTGATTTTAACTAGAACACTGTTTAGATGTTAATCAGTCTTATAATTACTTGCCCCGTTAGTTCATATTACTCAAAAAGAAGTGAGGAAGGGACCTGGTGAAATTAATACGTTCTATAATCACCACACGACCTTGCTTGTTTTCACAGCAGTTTATAAAATTCAGCTTTCCTTTTCTAACCTTAAAGATCTGCATCAACAAGTAAATTACCTACAACGCACCACATATGATTAAAAGACTGGTTTACTGCGGGGGGGAAAAAACAGTTGTAATTTAAGGTAGGCAAAAACATTCTTTGGAATTTAGTGTTTTAAACTCACTTCGGTGGACACGCGAACTAACCGTCTATCTCGTATAGTCTGGTCTGATCATGACTGGAAGGTTGAGGTTTCGAGTCCCAGGTGTGAGTAGTAAAATGCGATATATAATATACAAACTTTAAAAATGAAGTTTTACTATAAAACCTGAACAAAAGCAACGATATTTTTAATTGATATAGTACTAGTTATTCTATCAATTTGTTGTTGTTGTTGTTGTTGCTATGAGCAGATTTTGCTGATATCATTTTAGAGACAACCACAACCCATATTGCTGCTTTACCACTCATTGAAAACAAATATCAAGGTTTATTTTGGTACCGTCTTGCTATCCATCCGAGTTATATGCATATGTAATAATTACGCCAATGTGTTATTGATGATGGAGTTTGAATTTAAAGGACGTGTAACCGAGTTTGCTTGGAAGGGAGGTGGAACACAATTTAGGAAACGCGTCTCGCTTTTGTTCCGCCTTGTGTCAGCCAGTTTGCAACGAATCATTTGAAAGCATGTGATCAAAGTGGAATGAAATACAATGACACACAAGTGTTTAGTTTCATCATGTTTCTAAACGTTTTGTGTCATCCTGTGTGCGCCCGGCCTTAAGGTGGGAGTGTAGGGAAAGCGAGTTAAGGCCAGTGTTTTTACAAAGGTTTATGGCCAAATATTTTTAGTCCAAAATAAATAAAATATTTATCCAGTAGAAACATAGATTTTCTTCACATGGTGGTATCAACAGTTGTTGAATATCTGTCAAGAGCATAGCGGCATTATATGAGATACTTTTTAAATTAAGAGAAAAATTTGTCATTAAATTCCAGGACACCTTTACAAATATTCAACAACTGTTGGGGGCAATATATGAAGAAAATTAAACTATGTTTTTACTGGAAAATATATTTTTTATTTTGGCAACAAAAAAAAACCACTGACCTTTTCTTGCGTTTCCTAGCTCTCCACCTTAAAGGTTTTTATGCTTGGCAATGTTATTTAAGATAATCTATAATTTTCATAGTTAAAAATTATCTATATGGACTCTTTATTTGAGTGAGATGAACGAGATATTGTTTTATCTTACAAACTGTCAGACTGTATCGGAGAGCCTTTGGCTCAAACCTCACTGAGGTCCTTTTGTTAGTTATAATGGGGTGCGAGTGATTCGGAGCTCACTATAGTTTTGGTTTCACTTTAGGCTTTAATATAATAATATGTGGTTTGCAAGCCCTAACGCGTCACCCTTGTAAAAAACTTGACTGGGAACGGGAAGGTCGGGGTTAAACCCCCAGTCGGGTAGTTTTAGGTTTTCCCTCAAAAAATTTCTCTCTCTCCCTCCATGAAAAATGCGAGTACATTTATTATAAATCCGACCGTCCTTAAATCTATCCAATGGCTAGTAAGACGCTCTGAAAAACATATGGAGGATATAAAATAAGTTAACGTGAGTTTAATTTAATCTAAATAACATTTTCACCCGAGTTAACTGAGCAATTTAGATACAAGTCTAAGCATAGATCATCAAGTAGGCTACATGAGAGTGAGTTTTTTTTTAAATATTCATTAGATAGAATATAAACTAAAATGAGTGCAAGTGCTTTAATTCTATTTTTTGTGCATCAGGAATATCCGAATATTTATAAAAATGGGATAGGTATGGAGGTGAGATTTAAAATTAAATACAGCCACATTTGAGCGAATGGAGAGTGGGATACAATTTTATTTAAAAAAAACAAATCATCAATACAGCCAATCAAGATT
The DNA here is from genome assembly GCA_902155825.1 of Timema genevievae. Classification (NCBI taxonomy): domain Eukaryota; kingdom Metazoa; phylum Arthropoda; class Insecta; order Phasmatodea; family Timematidae; genus Timema; species Timema genevievae. Next base: position 88,515 of record CABFWO010001158.1, on the reverse strand, counting down.
ATAGACTCGATAGCCGACCTCTTTGTCTAGTGTCCTGCTGCTAAATTGGAAGTTCCGGTTTCGATTACCAGTGGTTACATAGTTCTTTTTCCAGAAGGTCTGTCATGATCCGGTTAATAAGACTTCTACTAGCACCACATAATAATCCTCATCCTCAATATACCATCTCATCGGGCTGAAGTAGTCACATTTACATGCTGATACAACCTCAGAAGATGGTCTCATATCCGCCACTGCCAGTAGAAAACCAGGAATGTCCGTCCATCCAACAAGCCCTGCTAGCAAACGCAATATATATATATATACACTTATATATACACTTATATATATACACTTATATATATACACTTATATATATATATACACACATATATATTTCCTTCATTAGCGAACCAGACCAGAAAGAGTCGATAAATTAACCCTTTGCCTACCTACGCAGGTAATTCATTTGTTACTTATTAAACATTTTTAACTTATAAATACTCACAAATCTCTGCAATCCTTTTTTTTAACAATGAGAACTGTTGAAAATATTGCCACAATTAAACACTCGATTAAAACTTAATCGCATTTATAAGTTAAACGCGTGGTCCCTAAAACAACTTATGAACTTACTAAAACAGTTTGAGGTTGGATAAATAGATGTTGATCAACGATTCATATATATGCATTTTTTTAAATTGTTTTTCACTGTCGCTTAGTTAGTGAGGTAATTGAGTCAGAAACTGTAGCTCATAACCGATGTACTCTAAAAGTATACTGGTTTATGTGATAGATCCACTTCATTAATAATTTTACAGAGTTTATATTTTCATTAAAAAAACAAAACAAATCACAACGCTATAACAAAGCACTTTAATGTACGTTGGGTCAACTAGAGAGAAATACCAATTTAATTATTTACATGTCCATTTAATTCTATTGTGACCCAAACCAATGTTCAAATAGTTTAAGGTCGTTTAAGCGAGTTATTTTCGACTTTGTATTTGTCCGACACCTTAGCTCAGTCGATAGCGTGCCTATAGGCCCATGCTGAGTTAAGGGTCCAGGGTTAGATTCATGGCATGTCCAAAAAAAAATTAATTATCGGTGAAATACGGAGTTTCCCCTTTCACAGTGATGAATTAACGGCCGGGGGCTGGATATTGTGGTTGTTCTAGATTTAGGTTAGTTTATAAGTCGTGTGCTGATATAATCAGTCGGTTCAGAAAGTGCAGGTTAAATACCTCAAATAAATTAAAAAATGAAATTTAAATTCGTGATCTGTAGTTTGAATATAAATATCATAATTGGCTCAACCGGTTCTTAATTAGACGTCTCGCGTGACTAGGCCTGTGATATTAACAAGCCAGTAAACACTCTACAAGGCGTGACATTGTGAACACTGATTGTATCGTAGTTCAACAGTTCTTTACTCTTTGGACTTTGCCCATTATTACTCATTATTAAATACAATACACGCTTATTATAAATTTGCTTAAAGTAGAGATAACGCATCGTAAACCTGTTCAATTATGCGCAATGGTGTGGGACGGTTGTCTCTTAGGGTGTAACAGATTCATATATTAGTCTTAAGGTATGCTAGACTTTGCTAGACAGTATCTTATGTTTCATTCAACAGTAAGCCAACATTTTATTACTGTAGGACTAACGAGCAAAGTTAATGTGTGACTCATTGAACCTTTTATTGTAGTAAGAAATAATAAGACTTTGAAATTGAACATACTATTATTGTTATTATTTAGACAATATGAATGTAATCATTAGAAGTTCATTGGCATTAAGTGTTAATGGACTTTTAATGATTAAATAATTGTTAATGGACTTTTAATGATTCAATCCATATTATCTACATAAAAACAATAATATTATATTCAATTTTTAAAGTCTCACTATTACTTATTGCTACACTCCTTACTTAAAATATTATTCTAGAATGTTTTCTAAAATGTTTTATGATAGTTCTAAAAGTGAATATAGTGGAATGGTGGCAGAAAGGTGTTTTTTATAAAACAAAACCAAAAAACACTTTTGAAGTAAAACCTTAAAAAATGTAGCTATAGTAATATTTTGATATGAACAGGCTTTAAAAAAAACCCACTGAAACATAGCTTCAGTGATAGATATTAAAATATATGCCTAGGTCCATCGAGTTTGTAGACAAGGGCCGCTTGGAATCTGCCTGTCTATCCCTGACTCCAGATCACGTGACTTGGCATGTAGTTTACTATGAATTTTTTTTAGTAATTTTTGTAACTGTCAAAAAAGTATATTCCTATCAGAATCGGACTATATAATATTATGCTATTGGCATTGATAGTAGGCTATCAGTATAGAAGAAGAGAACTGCGTATCATACTACTTGAAAGTGATTTGACTTTTGTAAATATCAGATACCTTCTTATGACAATCCAATTGTATACATGACCTGGATTTAAAATTTTAAAATAGTTTAGATCCCAGGAGAAAAGGATAGATACATAATTCTTTTTTTATTTTATTTTTCTGAACAAAGTATTACTATCCGTTCGGGTTATACTCATATATATCAATTACGCTTTTGTGAATAATGTTAAATTTTGAGGAAAAGCACCCAAATTTCGCGCAGAAACATTGGAAAACCATTTAGGAAAACCACCTTCAGTACAACCGACCGGAATTCGAACCCAGAGCACCACGTCATCGACAGTACATTATATTGTGAGAGTAACTCCTTGGGCCATGTGCTCACCGAACCGGGTGATGGAACCGTAAATACTTTGATTATAATATTAAATAATTAACATTATCTAGTATACCTGCATAAGATTCGACGTTAGTAACACATTCAAACACCAAGCGCTGTAGTCAATGCATAAGTTTAAGAAGAAAACTGGAATCACTGAGAATGATTTATTGGACATCATTTAAATAGCCGGGTTTTTTTTTCCTCAGAAAAAAAAAAGGAAAAATTTTCGGAAAAAAATTAAGGGAAAAGTTCATCTCACATCTTTAGCGCACCCAAGTCTACATTCACCCCTGAAAATATTTAAAACACTCTCTCACCCACTAAATAACCCGTGGAAGAAGTAATTGTGAAAACAATCGGTTGTAAATCTAGTGCTGAACATGCTAATCAAACTGTCTTTTGGTTCGTGAAAGAAACTCCTTCATTATCTTTTCAACTTAAATCAACATCTTCCTACACTTTCGTAGAACCAATTTCTTCGAGTTGCCACTAGGGGAAACTAAATTAAAGACAACTGTAATTATTCCAGGGCTCTTGACGGTGAGTAATTAAAAAGAGATGTAGGACGAATTGTTCGCTGTGTAGAAAGAACCTTGATATAAAAGATGATGTAACTTATTTTTGGACTCTATAAGTATCTGAATTTTTTTTTAAAAGCTAAAATTACTACTTTTACTTAATAAGAGTCACGGAAAATTGTTATATCATAACTTCTGATCAAATTATTATTTCATTTTCCCCTCTTGTGAAATACATTAATAAGTTTTAATGAGTGTATGAGAAATCCTTTACTAGGAGTAAATATAAAGGTACATTTTATAAATATATTAATTTTTAATATCTAGGTTACTCTTTTTTAAAGCTAATTAAGCCTATTGATGTGGTTAACGTGTTTGTGTGTATATGTACAATGTACACCTTTTTTTAGCCTGAAAGGTAGCAGTCTTACCTGGACAGATTACAAGATTACACTACGACCCTATCTTATAGACTGAGACATAGTAGAACCATGTAAGGTAAGCTTGCTACCATTCAGGGTAAATTAAACGTACAGAATAGATTTTGAACTTATATATAAGCTAAAGTCGTGACTTACTGACCACTAATTCTCACACTGCTTACGAAGCTAGAGGGCTGAAATTTGGCACAGGTGTTCCTTATAAGCTAATTAGGAAAAGTAAAGATGTTTCATTTCGATGTTTTGTGATTAAGGGGGTGAAATTGGGGTAGCTACCCTAATCAACAATATTGTTTTATAAACTCTTTTTAAGCGTTTAGAGGGTAATAATCCGATAAATTTGTTCTAATAATGCCTTCGAAAAAAATATAGCAATTATTTTTAACCACGTAGATGCTTCTAAGGGGTGGGGAAAAAATGAATACAGAGAATTAATTAATATATGTAATTAAGTTGTAATATGCAACTCCAAGAGACGGTAGATGTCTGTAATTTATATTTTGCTGAATTTTGTGGTGTTTGTAGTGACTGTGTGAATGAAAAGGCCCGGCCCGGGGTGGTGTGTGGTGGGGGGGAAGTGTTGGCAAGGGGGAGGGGGGAGACCTGTCCAGCCACGCTCAGCTGATAACACCCCAGGCAGTAGGCAAGGGGACCTGCCGAAAATAAAATTCTCCATGAGAAACGATACATGGTCACCTTCTCGCGTGTTTCTCGGGTAGCGCTAAGAACTATGCCGTTTAGCTTTAAACAAAAATTCCTCATTATCATCCAAAAATAAATAATAACACAATATCCCGTGCGAAGAACGGGGATTCAGCTAGTTGATTAATATCAACCAAACTAGACTAGCAAGTAAAAATATCAACTTTAAATACAATGGGAAATCAACTGTGGGAATGCCATTCTTAAATCCAATGAGGAATTAGGGTTCAATTTGGTTGATTGTTTCGTTTTCATTTTTTAGGTAAAATATTTTTTGACTAGACCACATACATCAGTGTGGATAACTCTAAAAACCAAGAGGACCTAGAGAGATGAAACATTCCATACTCACTTTCGGAAACAAACTTGGTTCACAGATATACAACTCCTTAACCTAGTAACTCAAATAATGACTAAAAATTCATGAAAAATAAGGAGAGGTGGTAAGTGACAAATATCTGAAATTTCTTTATTGCAAACATTTATTAAAAGTTACTAATATTAATATATTGTGAAATAACCATTATTTTCTTAGTAATTCTATATTAACAATAATTATGATTTTCTTATCACCTTTCCCAAAGTTGGTAGGATATAGCTTCGCCAACAATTACAATGATTCACAGTATTAACATAGAAATGGTCTAGAGTGATACATTTGTAGACCAAATGGCTTTGAGTGTTACCACACAAAACAAGGTTTAGTAACTTTTTAAGTTGTCAAATAAAGAAGTTTAGTAATTACTTGAGGAGATTGTACTATAGTTTACTTTTATGTCATTTATGATAGCTTTGAAATAGTAGGCGCTTTAACAAGTCCGCATAGCTACGTCGATTGACGTCTACAGTTCAAGGCGTTAGTCACGTGATATAATGGATATATACAGGGAGGTCAAGGTTCAAATCCCGACAGTGTGTAATGAGGGTGATTTTTCCCTAACTGGATTTCCATTCTTCCACTATGACAGGGAGGGCTCTTTGACTTTTAATTATACCTGTATCTTACAAATAACCCACAAAAGTAATTAAATGCAAATATTCTGGACCATATTTAAAAATAAAATACTATCACAAACTATGGTAAATTATAAAAAATAAGTTTGTTTTTTGTCACCCCGTTCAGACTTTCCTCAATTAATTACTCTAATAGGGTAGATATTATGAAGGAAGAATTTACAGAAAATATACTCGCATTTGCGAGGAGTGAGAGAGAGAGATAAACCATTTAGAGAAACAAATTTAAGTACACCTGCCGAGGTTAGAACCCAGACATCACCGTCACATGGTAAACCAGTTTAGATTAGTCTGGAAATTAGTCCAATTTCTCAGCAATGCGGGTAAAAGAATATTTCTTTAATGTTTTTAAATTTTGTTTTTCTTGAAAAAAAATATGTGCATCCTTTTATCTGTTTTTATAGTAGTAATGGCTAATTTCAAAAATATGATTTGATGTAGTAAATGAAATCTAACAAATAGATATTTAATATTTTTTTAAATGGAACGCTTATAAGAGGATTATTAATTACATTTTCTAGTTTGATGAAGATAAAACATGTAGTTAATAAATAGTAGTAAAACCAATATTTACACATGATGAAATAGTTACTATTCCATGCTATTGAAACGAACGTGTATTTAGAATTACACGTAACAAAAAAAAAAACAGCTTTTGGTTGAACCAATATTTAGTATTTAGAGTGGGGTTAAAATACTAAAATGATTTAGTTTGAACAATTTATTTTATCAACAAAGAGAATTTTATTTATTTCTATTCATAATCATAGAGCAGTGAATTTTGATTCTGTTTATTAATAATAAAGGTTTATATTGATCCTAAATATGTTAGTTTGCTCACACATGCTAATAACACACATGAATGGAACACATTGAATTTGTATAAATATTTTCAGGTTTGTGACAAATATAGATGTTGATAAATAACACAATAACAAAACAAAGCAAATACAAACTCGAAAACGAATGGCTGGTATTTCGAGATGTATTAAACTGTTTTCCATCAAATAAACCGAAACAACCTAGTTTCTAGCACCAAGTCCTACTACCCCTCCGGGTTATAAGCTTATGTACTAGTTACGCTAATTGTTTTAAGCATTGGGGAGGCTGTATTTAGAGGAAGTGTAACCGTATTTTCGTGAAGAGAGAGAATGGAAAAAATATATGGAAAAATCACCCTCAGTACACCCGGCCGAGATTCGAACCTCGATCTCCCAGTCATCGGTAGTCTAGGCTACTGCGAGAGTAGCGCGTTAGACCACACGGCCACCGAAGCGGGTGCGAAGTAGTTAAAATATGTGTACAAAAAACACTCTTAGGGAGAAAGTAATATTAAATTTTCGAAATAAAGCGTCACATTAGCTGAATTAAATTTAAATGGATGACGAAACTCTTTGTTTACATGAGCACTTGCTAACGCTTTATGTAAACCTATTTTGCAACAGAGTGAAACAGTTGTGTAAACGTAAAAATATTAGCAATAAATAGTACGAGTACGGCTTATTAACATACTAAATGCAAATAAACTAAAATACTAATAACCTTCCCTGTGGTTGAACGGTCTAGGGCGTACTGGACTACTGATGATGGGGGAGATCGGATTTCTAATCCAGATCGGGTGTACTTGAGATTTATTTTATTTACTAAATGTTTTTCCACTCTCCCTCAACGCGAGTGCAGGTACACGTCTTCTAAATTCAACCTTCCTTATCCTTAACACATTGGCGTAATTAGTACATTAGTACATGTGTGTATTAACCGAAAGGGTAGTAAGACGCGGTACTAAAAATAAAAAAAGCGTAGAGACCGGATGGGTACCAGGATGAAATGGGAGGTTAAAAATAGAATTATGAATACGCAAACAAACAAACAAAAATATCATAAAACCACACGTAATTCGTTTTAGTTACATAAAGAGTATCAAGTTTAGAATAAACTTTCCTCTGTTTGATTCCAGCAACGCGCGGCGAATAAAACAAAGCAGCATCAACAAGAATATCAAGTGAGATGTTCTACACAATAAACATACTATTGTTAGCTCTGTTGATGTACCGAAGGGAATGTAGCGCATTGGTCGCGGTTAACACACGTAGAAAGAGAGAGAGAGATAGATAGATATATATATATATACCTCGCTCCAGTAGGCCACCGAGCATGCGTAAGACCGCTAAACACACTAGTATACGCCGCGGGAGGTTTTAAATTATTAGTAGTGGTCTGTGTATGCGATACACTACTGTTCTGTGGTTAGTAGCGAGAGTAACAAGGTAGAATTGAAACATCATTGGTATTGCAAGAACCTTATACAGTCCAATTTTCATAGGATGGGCCTTTTAGACAATACATATATTTTGCGGCCAAAATTGATAATTTTAATTTGTGTGCTTTTTTAAAAAAAATTACATCTATAAAAAGTGATATCTACAGATCACATTATTTGACGTACGAATACGTGAAAATAGATCTAGTAATTTTTCTTGTTGTGTATGAAAGTTTGACTGAATTAATACGACTACTAAGAATGTGAACGTAAGACAGGGATTTGAATCATGAACGAATAATAAACGTTAACCTTATACATTGTGAATTGGTAATCACTAGGTATCATAAACACCTTCGAATAATTATATATTGGAATTTTCTTACCCGCACTGGTGGGTATACAAAGAAAGGCGTCAGTCTCGTCTGTATGAAAAAAACTACAAATACTAAACTCTATATTATATTCTAAATGTAGATTTATTTATATAACCCGCTTCGGTGGCCGCATTGTCTAACGCGGTACTCTAGTGTTGGACTAGACGGCCAAAGACGAGAACGGGTTTCAATACAGGTTGGGTGGTTTTACCTAAAGTTTACCACTCTCCCTCCACACACATGTGGGTGCACTTCTTCTAAATTAAATCTTCCCTAACACATTAGTGTAATTAGTAGGCCTACATAGGCGTATAAACCGAACTGGTAGTAAGACACGGTGCTAATTTTTTTATGATTAGTTAAGTGATCGAGTGCAATATGCTCGAGTATTACTTAAGACTCAAACGAAATAAATGTACTAGTCCATTCATTTCAAATTTGTTTCACTCCCACTGATAGAGTGAGGATTTTTAACATTCTATGGAAGAGCCGTAGGTCTCTATTATCTTGCGTGTGCCCAGTGTCCCTTCCGTGACTTTTAGGTCCGTCAGGTTGCACGGCTGTGTACAAGCCAAATTCTCAAACAACGCGTTTAACGTCGGCGATACCGGACATCTGTAAACGATACACTTCACCCTCACCCCCTATAACTCTGCTCTAAAGAATGATAGAAACGTAAAAACTGTTCGTGTGTGTTTCTCCCGACAAACCCACGCTTCACACACATAAAACAATCTTCGCGTCAACACACTTTTATATACTGCCATCTTCGCCTATTTAGATACTACTTCATTCTTTGCAATAGTCCATATACATATAACTACTCGCTCTCAAATTTGATAACTTTTTCCTTTGATTAAAAGGTTTCTAATCAAATGACTACTTTTTTTGTTGTTTTTTTTGCGTATGCCACCAAGATTTGTAGGTTGGACATTCCTGGTCTTCTACTGGCAGTGGTGGTATGTACCTGTCTTCTGAGGTTGTAGCAACATGTAGGTGCGATCACTTCAACCCGATGAGATGATGTGATGATTATGATCGTCATTATGTGGTTCCTGTTAAACCTAACTTCGACGGTAGGAACAATTCCCCTTCGTGAAAAATGCATATGGTACAGCCTGGAATCGAACCCGGGACCTTTAAATGAGTAGACAAGATTGTTGACCTATATTAATATTATTATTATTATTATCACCGCGTATTACTACCCTTTCGGGTTATACGCACTTACGCTAATGTGTAATGGTAGAATGATTGTGAGATGAAATGGAGGACCTACAGTTTAACGTGGGATCCGAACCACGGTGGAGGCCTGGCATTTCACACATTCACAAGTTGTGATTAATACACGTCTTGTCAGAGGTGAAGGAAAGGGTGAAGGAAGGTGTTTGGCAATCAGATAAATCTGTGCCGGGACCGAGGATTGAACACCGGACCCTCAGCACAAAAGTCTGACACGTTACCCCTAGACCACCAGGTCACCTGTTGACCTATAGACCAAGAGTCCGGCCACCAATATGATCGTGACCAATATTCAAAAACTGTTTAATTTTCTACACATAGTAATCTCATCATATCTACTGAACCAATATTTGATTTTATTTCGTCCCAAAACTTTTTGTTTGCTATAAGAACTGCGAGAATACCGATTTTAGCTCGAGTTGCCTTTCGACCCAAAACGATATTTTATCCACCCCTAAGTGCATTTATTGTTCCATGACTGTTACCGAGCCGCTTGCAACTTATTTGTCAAAAGAATTTTAAACGTATTCTTAAAGCGCCTGAAATAGGCGTTACGTTATAAACCCATTATTTTAAACAACTTTGCTAACGATAGGTAGAAAAAAAAAAGAAATATTTTAACGAGCTATTCAAAAGAGTAACCGCAGTCCGTGAAGCAAGAACAAGTTTAAAATGAAAAAAAAAAAATAATATTGGATGGAAGGTAACGGGAGTTAAGGTAAAAATTTGTTTAAGTTTCTAATGCAAAAAAATAAATTATTTTTTTAGCCAAAGCAAATAAAATATTGCTTAAGCAGATAAGTTTATTTTAACTCTCTACATATAAAATTTCAACAGTTCTAGAATATTAATTGCCATTGGGATTGCGGCATTTGAACAAATGTCATTTAAATTAAGAAAGAAAATCCTGTTAAAACTATACAATGCCCGTAAAAAAATTTTAGTGACTTTTTAAAATGTAGAAAATGCAGCTAAACATACTTAATTACTGATTTACTATTTGATTTATTTTATATAAAAAAGTTTGTTTTTAAGATTGAATATAAAAAGGGACCCTAAATTGTGTTCCCTCCCACTCCACATTCAAGGTAAGAAATAATGAAGGTTTATTACAGGCTAATGCGAGGATAAACAAGAGTAGGCCTTCTATCTCCATTTTTCTTTAGCATCGCGTCTTGCTGCCCGTTCGCGTTACACACCATGTCTGCCCTATCATTGTGTTTCGGATCAGGAAGGTTTAATTGAGAGTAAGTGTACCCCCATTTGCGTGGAGGGAGAGGGAAAAACCATATAGGGAAAACCACCCTCTGTATACTCAACTGGGATCAAATCCCGATCTCCTGGTTTACGGCAGTCCAGTCTATTGCTAGAGTAGCACCTTAGACCATGCGGTCACCAAAGCGGGTTATTCTATTTTGTTATTAAAGTTTATCTTAAAACAGTTTTAATAGCATCATAACTAAAAGGAACCACTCCGATGGGAATGCGGACTGAATGTCAGGCTCATCTAATCAGGATTTACGTACACTAAGAGGTCAGGGTTCAAATGATAGCAAGGTGTATTGTGGGGCGGAGGGGATGGATTTATCCTATATATTTTACTATTACAAGAGAATGTGGTTACATTTTATTTGTTCCTTATCCCTAAACCATTTGTATAAATATTATTCGTATATCCCAGACGGGTAGTAAGACCAAATAATGCAAAAACGGGAGGGGAGCATAGCGTGGAAAACCCAATTCAGGTGAACCCGGCTGAGATACGAGCTCCGATACTCCCCGTCAACCAAGATATTGTGTAATGCGAGTCTAACGCCTTAGAATACGTGATCACATTTTTTTAAATACTGCGTCTTACCACCTGATCAGTTTATACTAATTACGCTAATGTGTTAGGGATGAGGAAGGTCGAATTTAAAAATAATATACCCGCATGAGCGGGAAGGAAGAGTGAAAAATCATTTAGGGTAAAAACCTCAATAGACCCGACCAAGATTCGAGCCCCGATCTCCATATCATCAACAGTCAAGTTTAATGCTAGAGTGACGCCTTATACCATGCGGCTAGCTTGTGCAGACTCACTTTAGTCACATTTGTATTAGTTATAAGTGGAATTTTTTGGTATTAGTTTATTTAAAACCAAGGCAAATACGATTTAATCTAATACCCGTACCGATGGGCATTCAGACAAAGGCGTTAGTCTAGTCTTGGCTGGTTTACTTGCTATTGAAAGGTCCGGGTTTGCATTTTGAACCCCTATAAGATGTAAGTTACTAAATTACTTTTTCTTAAAAAGTTTTAATCACTCTTCTTCCAAGCTAATACGGGAACATTGCTTCTTAATTTTAACCTATTAATCACTAATCAGATTAGTGTAATTAGATAAGCGGGTAGCTCAAAGTTGGTAAGACGTGAATCACGTAAACAAACTTTTTCCAAGGGGTGGTGATTAGAAAGATCATTTAGAGGAAATGCACCCGATTTCACGTAAAAAGGAGAGTGTAAAACCATCTCGTAATTCGGGATTCGAACGCCGATTTTCTGTCTCGTGGCGAACTAGACAAGACGAGCCTGACATTTTTATATACTCGAAACCCCCTCACCCCTCCTTTCTCTGCCCGATGCGGATCAAGTAAATTTATTGACCATCAATATTATAAATCGTAAGAAACTATAAGTTTTAAAATAATGATGAAACTTTTTCATTGCAATTTTTCTTGCTCCGCATCAGGTGGCTAATTAATGGTAAGAGAACATATATATAATCAAGAATTGACAGTTATATTACAATATTATACAACTCTTTTCATTTGGAGTTAAGTAATTAGTTTAAAAAATACACTAATACGACTACAAAGGGTTTTATTAACATATTTTTTATTTTATCGCGACCCCGTTTTATCTCTCAGGATAAAATTTAGTATCTAGGGTTTTAAAAGGTTCCCCAGATGTATTTTGGAACCATCTATCAAACCCTAAAATAAAGGGTAACTTACTCAAGAATATATTTTTTAAAAAAAGAAGGAAAAATAGATTTTTCTCAAAATCGGCTATAACGATTTTGACTAAAATCTGTACCTAGGCAACAAAACTCACAAAATGGTGCACAGTTATTTGAGATACGAAAATAACCTTATAATTTCAAAGTTGTAGGAATATTAAAAATAAACAAACTTTATTTGAAAGACTATCTTCTACAAAAAAAAGGTGCCGAGCTATAAGCAAATATTATTTTTTAAATATAACATTGGAAAATGGGTTAAGAACAAATACTATGTTTCTGTAACAGTGTATATTATTTCATGTATTATTTTTTTGTGAAATACGATTAAGTTTATTCCCCAGTATGTTTCTATAACAATATATATACATATTTTTCGCATCTTACGAGTATAATTTAGATATAGTATCGAGAAAGTCTGTGTTGTACACCGTACCATTTAACTTATTTTTTTGGTACTTGAGATAAAAAGTTTACGCGATTACGAATGAGGTAATTTTAAATAGAAAAAGTTTGAAACGCATTGTTTTAGTGGAATAATGTAATGTTTGAAATAATATGTAAAGTTTCCTGTCAAAAAAATACAAATGATCCCCCCCTGCCGTGCGGAAATAAGAGTCCAGGTGTAAGGCCTGGAGTTGAGTCAATTTGGTTGGTTCAATTGAATTTGGTCTGTTCATTACGAAGCGTGTCTAAAGAAAGGAGGAAGTGAAGAAAGAAGGTTAACGGGGCGCGCAGTCCTTTGGGCCTTTCAGAAGACCGTGGGGGTGGGTATCGGGTGTGGG
>CABFWO010001158.1:40456-72106 GCA_902155825.1 Timema genevievae | reverse complement strand
CCCCCCCCCCCCACTAAAATGACGTCACACGTGCCCGTGATGTCATTTAATAAAGTAGACTTTCCACTGGTTGGGTCCGAGTCTTTGAGTAGGCGTACTTTTTTTTAATCTAGATAATAAGATATTTTTATAAGGTGTTCGGCGCGTGTGTTTTTATCTCTATTTTAAGTTACGGTTAATAGGCATAAATTAAATCGTCTATTGCTGAGATTCTCCGGTTATTAAAAGCGTAGAATAAATTATAAGCTCAAAATATTTAACACAATGCGTTGACTAGAACTTTTATAAAATCCCAAACATATTTTTTATGTCAACATTTTTTTTAGCATCATGTCTTACTACCCATTCAGGTTATACACTTATGTACTAATTACGTTAATCGGTTAGAGATGAGGAAATGTACGCGCATTTGCTTAAGAGGTAGTGGGAAACAATTTAGGGGGAACCACCCTCAGGACACCCAGCCGGGATCTCACCACGATCTCCCCATTATCAACAGCCAGTCTAGTGCGAGAGTAGCGCCTTAAACCATGCGCTTTTATATAAAAAAAATTAAATGGCTTTAACGTTTTTGTTAAAAATAAACATCGAGAGGAGGGGGGAAATACATGGAAATGAAATTTTTTTTTCAAAAGATCATTTGAGGTTGGTTATAAAAAATTTAGACTATTTAAGAAGATATGTAAGATATTATTTATTATTATTATTATTATTATTAGCATCGCTTCTTACTACCCGTTTGGTCTATACGTACTTACGCTAATTTTTAATGGTAGGTTGATTGTGAGATGAAATGGAAGACCTTACAGTTTAACGTGGGATCCGAACCACGGTGGAGGCCTGGCGTTCCTCACATTCACAAGTTGTGACTAATACACATCTTGTCAGAGGTGAAGGAAGGGTTTGGCAATCAGATAAATCTGCGCCAGGACCGGGGATTGAACCCCGGACCCCCAGCACAGAAGTCTGACACCTTACCCCTGTACCGCCAGGTCACCCATGTACTATTTTGCCGTACCATTTATTTTCTATTTGAGAAGAATAAACTATTAAGTCACAATTACCCTAAATTGTAATGTTTACATAACCTTAATATCTTGATTGAACACTTCTCAAACATATTAAACACTTAAAGAAAAAAGATGATGTACTTAAAATTTAAAATATCCTTAATGGTAACCAATATTTCAAGATTAAATCTACCAGCTTCAGTGTCCGTATGGTCTAAGTCGTCACTCTCGCAACAGACTATAGAAAGTTGATGATGGGGAGATCGAGGTTAAATCCCGGCCAAGTGTACCGAGGGTGGTTTTCCCTAAATGGTTTTCCGCTCTCCCTCCACGCAAATACTGGCACGCTTCCTAATAATTCAACCTTCCTTACACCCTAGAGTAATTAATACATAGGTGTACTTCCAGAACAGATAATACGTGGTGTTTAAACAAACAAAAAAAAAACATTTCTTCGCGAGAATGAATTCATCTCGGTCCTATCCCTAGCAGACACGAGTTTGTTGATTTATGTTTTGTTGGTATTTTTATTCTTCATTTAACAAAGCAACATTCACCTCCTGTCACGAATATACCGGGTGACACGGAAACGACGGGGTGGCTTGATAGAAAAAGAGGGGGGAGGGCTGATGGTATTGCCGAGAGCGGGGAGTAAGGGGTAACAAATGGAAGATGGACTGTGGGGTAATAAACTGGAGAGGTGTGCGCAGCTTGGAAATGTCGAGGTTGGTGTCTAAATCTGATTCGCTTGGACTTTGCCACCCACAACAACTTTCATGTCTCCGAAAATTTTTGAAAGAAGACCAAATATGTAAGATATCACCCCATAGTTGAAATATCTGATTAAATATGATATATTTCAATATATAATAATTTTTAGAACAACTAATAAACAGTGTTTAAACGGCATCTCTAAGGTAGACTTCCGATGATGTGGAGATCGGAACCTGAATCCCAGTCGGGTGTACTGAAGGTGGTTTTACAAAAAATTGTTTTCCACTCTACCTCCACCCAAATGCGAGTACACTTTCTATAAAATAAAAAACATCATCATCCCTAGCCCATCAGCGTAATTAGTGTGTAAACTTATCACACGAAAGATGCGTCTCTAAAAAAATAATTAAAAAGTAACATAAGCATAGATAATTTCAGATATTTCAACCTTGAAGAATATATCTTACTTTGTTTATTTTCCTGCAAACCTCTTTAATTAAACGCACTTAATGGATCATTTATAAAATTAAAGTAGTGTTATCTGATACCAACATAAACCTTATCTTCTACTTCGACTAAGCATGTTCAAAGCTTTTCTTCGACTTTATTTCGCATTTAAAAAGTTATCTTTTCACAGCCATAATAAACAGAAGAAACAAATCTGAAGGTGACAAAAATGTCTTACTACAGTGACTTGATTCCTGTCATTTTTAAGAATTTTTTTAAAATCTTTTTTCAGATAAAATAAAAATCAAGACAGGGGCGGAAAGCGTTGCCAATAACAAAGTTCCGATATTCAACTAAAAAAAAAAAAACTGTTTCCAATTACCAAAACGTACAGACAGCAAAGAAAAAAAGAATAATTGAAAAATAAATAAATGTTTTAAACACCACAGAGAGGTTGGAAGTAGATAACGTTTAAATAAAAGTCGGGGAAATTAATGTCCTTTAATACTACTTTTTTTTAATTCTGAGGTTTTTATAAACACAACTGAAGTCTTGTCTCTATTATTTTGAGAGAAAAAAATTAGTAAACAATTAGTATGAAACTGTCAGATACCTGAACTTTCAAAACTTTTTTTTTAAAAAAAAGAAGAAAATTACATCGCATTCTCTCACCGGATACTTCGTATAGAAACTTTCTTGTAAGTTCACACAAACATAAAGCGTCAGTTTTGTAAAAGCATGTAGGCCTACTCTATGTTATTTTATATTTTGCGTAAAATTGTACTTATTTTAATTGTAAACAAATAAAAATATGGAAGTAACTTTTCTTTTGTTATAATGTGGATCATATGATTTCTATTTCAATATTTGAATATATCGTTCAAGAAAATAACTAAAAGCTATATAGCCAGTAAATGGTTTACACATTTGAAATTACTATGTATCGTTAGACTACTTATAAAAATCATACCCTTACCCATTACTATATAGTATAGACTATTAAAATAAATTGCCAGCCAATACACTTTTACTGAAAAGAGGTGACCTGATGGTCTAGGGGTAAGGTGTTGGACTTAAGTGCTGGGGGTCCGAGGTTCAATCCTCGGTCCCGGCGCGGATTTATCTGATTGCCAAACCATTCCTTCACCTCTGACAAGACGTGTATTAATCACAACTTGTGAGTGTGTGGAATGGAATTCCAGGCCTCCACCGTGGTTCGGATCTTATGTTAAACTGTAGGTCCTCCATTTTATCTCACAATCACCCTACTATCACACATAGTGCGTATAACCCGAACGGTTAGTAAGACGCGGTGATGATAATAATAATAATAATAATAATAATTTGAACTCACCTTTATAATAACGTCTATGACCGCATTTAATTCTTGAAAACGCATTTTTTAACACATTCCAATCGATACACAACATATTGTACTTGCTTATAAACATCAAAACAACGTCCTCCTTTAATATATCCTGTAACAATGAGCTCATTAGAACTTGCAGAGGTTCATTGTCACAGTCAATGGTTGCGAGCAGCTCTCTCTTAAAAAGGTAAATCAGCCAATTTGCGGACATGCATCGTCCAATAATTCCCTAGGTAGAAGCAGGAAGCTTCAATAATACATGACCTCGTTCCTAACATGCTTCAGCCATCCCATATAAACAGCTTATTTTATAGACTGTACTTGAGGATGAGGGTTGAATGGCGTCGCCTTCCTTAAGTTTTTTTTTCAGCGCGTACCTTAATATCCTTTCAGGTTATCCGCATTTACTGAAGCTTTTATTAGCAACCCAATCGGTATGTACGCTAATTTACGAATTACGCTATTATGTTAGGGATGATAAAGGTTGAATTTAGAGGAAGTGTATCCACATTTGCGTGGAGGGATATTGGTAAACTTTTTTTTTTAATCACCCATAGTACACCCGATCGAGATTTGAGCACCGATTTCTCAATCATCAGTAGTCCAGTCTTTTGCTAAATTAGCGGCTTAGGTAAGTAGATTCCCAACCTTTTTTGTTTGGAAAATTCCTCAAAATAGTTCGTAGAATCTCAGTGAGCACCTACCTGGCTGAAAAATTAGATTTTACCAGGGCAAAGTACAAAATATACGTGTAGAGTAGTAGCGTTAGTAAATAATCATTACTCATATTTTTGTATACAATATTTCAAGAGTATTCATTGCCTATTTCTATTTACTAGTTACTGTCCTTTGGTGTTTTTGAACTTGGCTTAGAATTTTTCTTACCAACCTCACATTTAACTTTACTACCGGCCTCATTTCTCAATGTGTTTCCACGTTGCACGAAAATTATGGAAAGACCAACAAAAAGTAAGCTTTTGTAAATTCTCGCGGGACCCCCCGACCACGGCGTTGCGGAAACCTGGTTGAAAAACTCTGCCTTAGAACATTCGACCCCCAAAGCAGGTTTCCCTTAAATTGAAAATTCTCACACTCTGATTTTTTTTTTTACGAGGATGGCATCTGTGGCACTTCAATATCATGAAAAGAATCCCCGAATGTCTTGAAGCTATTTTAATATATTTTTTGATAAATTGTGTTATTATTATTATTATTATTATTATTATTATGATTATTATTATTATTATTAGAACCGCGTCTTACTACATGTTCGGGCTATACGGACTTTTTGATAAAAAGTGAGTATTTGTCACATTCCAACCATATCAAGGCCTACACAATGGTGAGTAATACACATAAGATAACTTAATCAATTACATAAAATATATAGCCGACTCACTTTGCTGGCAGCATGGTCTAAGGCGGTACTTTCTCAATAGACTAGAATGACGAGGACGAGAGAAGATCGATCATAGTCGGGCGTACTGAGGTATTTTCCCCATAAATGTTTTTCTCCACTCTCCATCCATACAAATGCAGCAACACGTCCTTTAAATTAAACCTTACTAATTCCTTACACATTAGTGTTAGTAGTACACAGGCATATATCCTGAACGGGCAGTAAGACGTGTTTGTAAAAAAATAATAAAAAATAGTAAAATTTTAGACTTTACAAAGAAACTAAACAAACTTTGCACAATCTGAAATAAATATAAAATAAAAATTACTCAAAACATTACATTAAATATATATGTTCATTATTTTACTTCAAGTTAAAGTTTTAAATTATTCGTAAACATTGTATTTTCATTTAACATTTTACAAAGAAAGCAAACAAGTTTGATACATACTATTTCTAGGACATTTTACAATTTTTTTAAATATAATGTATTAACTTATCTTATACTTATTATTAATCACTGACTGCTTGATACGAAGCAAACCACATTAAATTGTAACAAAATTAACTCATGTCTTATCAAAACTACTGAAATGTATATGCTCCTTAAGATAATTCTAAGGTAAATTTAAAAAATATAGGATTTTTATGCTATTATAATAACAAATGGTTAAATGTGTTTAAGCAAAACTGACTAATTTGCTCTACCCTTCTATTAAATCACAAAATTGTGGTAATTTGCGTAGGGCGTCGTTAAAAAATGAGCAAGTTTTAATTTTTACATATAACTATTCAACTAAACATAATCGTGTAAGGTAGTTTTTGGTGTTGGTACCTGGCAATGTTCAAAGATTCACTTCGACTTCGCATTTAAAAAGTTACCTTCTCACATCCATAACAGACAGACGAAACAAACCCCTAGGGGACGATATCGAAATACAGAGACTTGTTTGCTGTCTTTTTGAAAATAAAGAAAAATAATAATCTATTTTTTTTATAAATAGCAAAAAAATCAAGACATGAACGGAAAACGTTGAATCTAACTAAGCACTGATAAATGCCACAGCCTATTAGAGGGGAGATATTGCAAGACAGCTGAACGTCTCTAATGCGTCGCAACGTTCCAAAAGTTGGCCCCTTTCTTAAGAGTCCATATCAAGACCAATTAACCGATTTTTTCCACCACGTATCGCTCGCTATCCGTTCGGATCATCCGCCAATGAACTAATTATTAAGTTAAAGTGTTAAGGATTAGGAAATTTGAGGTTAGATTAATTGCACCAGAAATTTTTCGTGAAGGGAGGTTAGGAAATCGTTAAGTAATAACCACCCTCAGTACATCGGGTCAGGGTTTGAACCCCAATCTCCTCGTCATCGGCAATCTAGTCTATTGAGAGCGTGATGCCTTAGACCATGAGACCACCAAAGTAGGTATTTTATCTCAATTAATTTCAAAGTCACAGTAAGTGTTTGTTTAAAAATATTTAATAAAACTCGTGTGTTAGCTAAATAGCATCTGACCCGCATCAATGGTGGAATTGTCTTAACTGCTTTACTCTCACATTGGTCTGGATTGCTAGCGAGGTGGTTATCAGGGCTCGAACCACGATCGTGTGTACTGGGGGTGTTTTTTCCTAAATTATTTTTAACTCTCTCTCGACCTACAAACGCGTGTGCATTCCCTCTAAATTACATCTTTCTCGTCATTATTAAATTATTGTAAATAAGCATATACGCCAGATGGGTAATAAGATGTGTACTATATATATATATATATATATATATATATATCGTCCACCCTAACTGAAACGTAGAAAAAAGAGGCGGTACTATCAAATTTTAAGTTTCCCCTATCGAGACAATACAATCAACGTAACAACATAAATTTTACAGCTCATAAACACAAGCCACAGATAAAAGCAGATAAAAGGAATATTAAACAGATTATATCTCCCTGGTTTAACACACACACAAGCTTTTGTGTTAACCCTTCCAGCGTAGTCCCCCCCCCCCTTTTAACAGCCTACGTTTTGACCTTTGCAGCATATTTTTGGTTCTATAAACTCAACGATCAAAACGAAAAAATGGTAACACTGCAATAGAGGGCATCGCCTACACGAAGGAAAATATCCTCAGACTGTTGTATTTCGCGATAAACGTAGGTAAACATGAGCTAGTTAATTCTACAATTTTTTTAAAACAATAAACCCTTAAATTTTGAAGACACAAATCCTATAGGTACCCGTTTCAGTGACCAAATGATCAAAATCGTAAGGCGTCACTCTCGTGTCAGACTGGTCTGCTGAAGAGGGGGGAGGTCTGGGTTCGAATCCCAGCCGGTTCTACTGAGGGTGATCCTTCATAAATAGTTTCCCACTTTCCTTCCACGAAAATGCGGGTAGATTACCTATAAAATGCTTCCTTCCTCATCCCTACCCCATTAGAGTAATCAACATATATGCGTATAGCCTGAACAGACGTGGCGATAAAAAAAAATCCATACTTACATGTTTATAACGTTCATCTCAATGCTTTATTCTAAATAGCAAACCCTTTATTATTGGTTAATACAAACCTGAATATTTGCAACGCGTCTCGGAACTCTGGTAGGCGGGCCCTATGTTTAGAGAATGGAAGGTAGAGTCGGACGGAGAAAGACATTTGATTGGATGAGCTTGTGACGTCACTCAGTACACGCACCATAAAGTTACATACACAAAGATATATGAAAGACAAACAACATTTAAAAAATCAGGTGAAATTTTAGAACTTTAAAATAATAGATAAACCTTTAAAATCCACACCAATGTCTAATCAACGTCATTACTATACTTATTTTTTTTAAATATATATGTTTGGCTGTCTTCGTATTAAAATATAACTGATGTGTATTGGGTGACGTAAGCAGTTACATAATCAAATTGTTCCAAGTAGTGCCACCTTTTTATTCTATCTACCTTCTAATTTTCATGGGACAGCAGGTTTTTTTATCTGAGGTATTTAACGTGCACTTTCTGAGCCGATATATATCAACACGAGCTATAAACTAATTTACATCTAGAAGAGACACAACATCCAACCCCCGGTAGTAATTTATCACTGTGTAAGGCGAAGTCCACATTTTTCGGCCATGCCGGGAATCGAACACAGGACCCTTTTCCCAAAAAAAGCAGACATGATACCGAATGAGCTAACTTGTCGGACTATCTAGAAAAGTTGCTTTACTTTCACGTATTTATACTTCAACTCATGTGATCTGCCGGTGTCACTATTCACGGATAATTTAATACTTACACTATAATAAAATGCGATCAAAGTTGACCGCACAACATTTTGTTTGTGTTTTATAAAAAGTCCTTCTTTTGAAAATTAAACTAAAATGTCTAAACTGGCTAGTGATCTAGTAGAACTAGAGCGTAGACTAAAGAGAAATTGTTTTATTAGAACCGAAAAATAATAATTTCAGGCTTGCCAGCTTTTTAATATATTAAACGACCGCGAATATGAGCGTCTCAGCTGGAGACAAAGTGGCGTCTGCACTTATTTTCTCGACATAAAGTTGGCAACCGAGGATGTAGAGATTTGTTTCTTGGCTGGACAAATGCTTCCCCCTCTCTTCACCCTCTTTACACCCACAGCCATTTCCGACGTAGTTTTTTTTTATCTTTACGAGAGTAGGCTTACCAATGGATGGCTCTAGTGTTTTACTTTTACGTAACTTTTGTTTTTACTGGCTACCGCAATGCAGGAAACTGTTAACCGAGCAAAGCGAGGTTTTGTTTTAACTTGGGAATCTGGCATTTCATCTGTTCGTCTGTCCATCCGAATCTTTACTTTCAAATGCGTAAACCATTTCAACTAAATTTGTTATGGATATTCTTTGAATCAGGGCTGAACAACGTATGTACAAGGTTTTTGGATTTTGTTATTCGTTTAAAGATGGCACCCACTCAAAAATATATCTGCCTGTTTGTTTGATCCACGATAAAGGTCAAATTCGAGGGCTAGTTTTAACGTAATTTGGCAAAGACAATATTTAGAACCCAGGCCGAACGATAAATGCCCTTCGTTTAAAGGTAACAAGCTTGCTTTGCACGTTTCTATCATGGCTTAGCTTATAAGATGAGGCAATATTATAGCCCACTGAGGTAAGACCGATACCTTTCAAGATAAACAGAGTGCGTACAGTTTTTTAATATGGCTATCCATTTCAATATGGCTGCCGTTTAAGAGGTTTTTTTTCTTTATTAGCTCATCTTAAGTGATTTGAATTTAAAATTCTAAGTAATCGTTCGAGTACCTAGGGCATATTGTTTTTCTAAAGGTTTACATTGTGTGACTGACGTCTTCGACCATGTGAACAGCGATTATTTTTTATTATTATAATGCACTTTTGAATATTTTAGGCATATTAATTTGTTTTTATCTAACTTTAGCCAAAAGGAAAAATATAAACTTAAAATTCAAATAGATATTTCAACCTGAACACCAAAGATAAATCTTAAAACTTTAGTAACGATAATAATATGGAAGGAGTGAGGTCTACTGTTCACAGAACTACTGGTAAGACTGTAGTAACGATAATAATATGGAGGGAGTGAGGTCTACTGTTCACAGAACTACTAGTAAGACTGTAGTAACGATAATAACATGGAGGGAGCGAGGTCTACTGTTCACAGAACTACTAGTAAGACTGTAGTAACGATAAGAACAGAGGGAGTGAGGTCTACTCTTCACATAACTACTAGTAAGACTGTAGTAACGATAAGAACATGGAGGGAGTGAGGTCTACTGTTCACAGAACTGCTAGTAAGACTGTAGTAACTATAATAACATGGAGGGAGCGATGTCTACTGTTCACAGAACTGCTAGTAAGACTGTAGTAACGATAATAACATGGAGGGAGTGAGGTCTACTCTTCACATAACTACTAGTAAGACTGTAGTAACGATAAGAACAGAGGGAGTAAGGTCTACTCTTCACATAACTACTAGTAAGACTGTTGTAACGATAATAACATGGAGGGAATGAGGTCTACTCTGGACATAGCTACTTGTAAGTCTGTAGTAACGATTAGAACAGAGGGAGTGAGATCTACTCTTCACAGAACTACTTGTAGGACTGTAGTAAAAGATTATAGCATCTAAGAAGCGACGTTTACTGTTCACAGAACTAATATATAGTAAGTATTAACTAACTATAAAATGTATGTAATGCGTTGCTTATCGAGTTTGTCTCGGTCATATAGAGATGGGTCTGCATCTTAGTGGGACATTAGGGTATGAGAAACAGGTGTGAGACATGGGAGAGAAGAGAAGAGGAAAGTACTATATGGTATCATGTATCAGTCATCCAGTTAAGGGTTGAATGAAGAGAGTGAATAAATATGAGAGATTTTTCAATACGACTAAATAAACACGGAAAGATTATTATACATGGTATATATGGTATATATATATATATTAGCATTTAGAAAATAGAATAAAAAAGTATGCATTTTGTTTTAACTTTGAAGATAGGAGGTAAAAATATATCAAATAATTATTTATCTTTATGATGATGGTAAAATATATATTTTATTGCATTGCGTTCTACTACTTGTACAGGCTTTGCTAATTTAATTAAGCTAATGGGGCATGCGAAATGAAGAAATTTGAGTAAATATACCCTCCGTTCGCTCGAAGCGAGATAATAATAATAATAATAATAATAATAATAATAATAATAATTTAATAAAAAGGAAAAATCACTTAAAAATTGTAAAGTGTTAAGTAAATACAATTTACAAAGACACAAAACCAAATGTGTTATTTGTGAAATGGAGATAAAATATGACTGAATAATTCCAAAATTTAAATTAATAGAATTTTGTTATTGTTTTATTTTAATGTAAAAGTTTTAAAAATTTTTCATAAACACCCAACTTGGATTTAAACCCTTGACCTACATATCGACGGCAAAACAGACTAGATGAGCTTGACGCTAAGTCCGCGCGCTCAACATTTTTAGATGGGAATTTATTTTATGATACACGAGAAAAGAAAAATAACAAAATAATTGAAAACTTGGACGATTGGCGGTCGGATCTCTTGGTTCATGATGCCAAATGGGTACCACTTCCCTTGAAGCCCCCCAAAGTAGCTGTAAATCAAAAACTTTCGAGACTTAACCGCCCTCGATCACGGCAGGTGCGATGTCTAGAAAAAATAACACTTGAATGCAAATCCCCTTGAGGCGCGGACCCACCATCTTATAACAGGTCTTGCCACCGACTGGTTAATAATTGATACTAAAACGTTATGGCGGGTTCTACCCAAAACTGTAACAATGCTGATTCGATAAAAAAAAACTATGACCAGTGCCGTAACAAACCAAACGTGCTATTAAGGACGATAAAAACTACGGTCACATTTATTGGCAGGCGTATGGTAATAGTGTAACCAGTCTGTGCAAAAAAGAAACATGACAAACTTAAGTTTTTTTTGGTCTAGTACCAGGTCCTACTACTCGTTAGGGCTGTATGCATTTGTAATAATTACAATAATATGCTATGGATGAGTAGGTTGAGTTTAGATTAAGTTTAACCACATTTGCACGAAGGAAGAGTGGAAAAACACTCAAGAAAAAACAACCTTAACACATTTGACAGGGATTTTAAACCCTTATATCTCCATTGTCTACAGCCCAGTTTATTGCGAAGTGAAGTCTTCAAGGTCAAATTCAAGAACTAAGATGAGTAAAAGTGAATGGTGAGTGATAAGTGAGTGGAGTTGATTTGCAAGCTAGTAGGTTACGTCCGTGCATACGGTCTAGTACCAAATCAACGCCACTTCACTTCTCAATCACTTCCTTTCACTTTTACTCATTCTAGTTCTTGTAGATGGTCTTTAGACCATTCAACTATCAAAATATTACTTGGACGGGTTCCACTATGGTCCTATCTTATAAGCTACACCATAGAGCAAGCAAGGAAGCGTGCTACCTTTCAGCATAAACCAAGTGTACATACCAGTACAAAATTATATAAATTGAACATCTATATATGTATTTTAACTGTCTAGGTTTTTATTGGCGAACCTTCGTAATAATGTGATAGCCGAACTTTTTTCTTTCGAAGCGGAGTCGAAGTTGATGAATTTTCGAAACCAAGTCAAAGTTGTATAAGCTTGGCCCAACCCTAGTTCTCATTATAGGTGACTTCAAAAACAAAATGGTACAAAACCTTTAGTAATTTTTTTTCATCGCGTTTTATTAACCGTAACCGCATATTCTAATTATGCTCAAGAGTAGGAATGAGGAAGGTAATATTTTTAAATAAGTGTTCACTTACGTGGGAGGTGAATGTTAACTATTTAGAAATAATCCCCCTCGCTACACCCTACTGGGATTTGAATACCCATATCCACGTCACCGGTAAACCACACCAACACGAGAGAGAGAGAGAGAGAGAAAATGACGCGTCAGACCATACGGCCGCCGATACGGGTTCAAGGATCTTTGCTAAGTTTCTCCTGTGCATACAACCCGATACGTTAATAAGGCGCTTAAACCCAGTTCAAAGTTCAAGGTGGTACCAATTGAAAAATAAAATAGAGCAATGTAATGATATTTTATGAGTTCTTTCTACGCAAGCAACTTTATTTATTTTTTATGTTTTGCTTCACTCCTTATTGCTATCCAACCGGGCTATGCGCGTAGTTTTTTTTAGCACCGCGTCTTATTAACCGTTCGGGTCATACGCCTATGTTCTAATTACACAAATGGGTTAGGGAATAGGAAGGCTTAATTTAGAGGAAATTCACCCGCAATGGCGTGGAGGGAGAGTGGAAAATTCCTTAGGGAAAATCCACACTCAGTGCACTTGACCGGGATCGAACCCCGATCTCCCCATCCTCGGCAGTTTAGTCCAACCGAGATTAGCGCGTTAGGCCACACAGCCACTGAAGAGGGTATTACTCGCTTATTCGTGTAGTTAGGGCCTACAATTTTATAAGCGTATGCCACCAGGTTTTGTTGGATGGACATTACTGATCTTCTACTGGCAGTGGTGGATATGTACCCGTCTTCTGAGGTTGAGACAACATATAGGTACGGTTAACTCGTCCCGATGAAATGTGATGATAGCTATGATGATTATGTGGTGCTAATAGACGTCTCAAACCTAAATTAAGCCTAACTAACCCGACCATGGCAGCCATACGAAAAATTCCCCTCCGGGAAAAAAGACATGGCACCACAGCGAGTCGAAACCAGGACCTATAAACTAAGAGCCAGGAATGCTGACCATTAAACCAAGAGTCCAGCCATATTTACACTAATGTGCTAATCATGAGAAGGGTATAATTTATAAGTAATTGTATCAGCATTTACGCAGATGGGAAAGTGAGACGATATTTAAGATAAAAAAAGGTAGAACCTGTATATATCTGGCCGGGATACATACCCCGACCTTACCTTTCACCGGTAAAATAGTTCAGATGAGCCTGACTGCTTATCCCGCCTGCTCACCTAAGCGGGCCATCAATAGCTTAATGTCCAAATACGGGTTTTATTTATTTCATGTATAGCTTGAAAAGATGAATAACTTAATTTCATGGAAATTCGGTGGTAGGACTTGTAAATGCTACAGTCAAATTTTCATAGAAAGGGCCTTTTTATAAACTATAAACAAACCTTTTTTATACCCTGAAAATTGAAAAATGACACCTGTACGCGGGAATCGAACCCAGGACCTTTGGCTTAGTATGCCAATGCTCTACCACTGAGCTATCCGGGAGTCGTCCCGTGCCCAAGGTCATTCTTCACTCCCGTGTCCAAGTGTCATTTTTCAATTTTAAGAATATGATATCTAGATGATGAATTCGTCTCTAAAATTAATAACAGCTTCGGCTATTTGAACCTTTTTTAGTCAAAATTGAAAATAATTTACTCTGTGACTAGTGTTATTCTATAGGTACAATATTGTTAATATCTCTTCCCCTTCATGGTCTAGTGGTCAGCTTTCCTGGCTACGGATCCAGTGGTCCCGGATTCGATCCCCGGTTCATCCATATTTTTTCTGTGAAGCATTGGGTCTGGAACGGGTCAACTCAGCCTCGTGTAGACAAATGATTATCTACTTGAATGAAAAAAAAGTAGTGATTCTGGTCTAGAAAATTGATATAAACGGCCGGAAGACACATCGTGCTGACCACATGACACCCTCTAGCCGCAAGTGTTGGTAATATCTTCACCAACGGATGGCGGTCGCTTGGCCGGTATGTCTCGATTGTGGTTTTACGCCCTGGAGTTTGATAATATATATCAATAGTGATCACATAAATTTACTTATGAATCCGTGGAAATATATATAGACATTTTTCTATCTTTCATAAAAGGGTTTTTCCTTTGCAAAATTCGACTTTATCATGCTGCAAGAAGGACCACTGTCCAGCGTCTGTTCTTACTCCTCTGGCCAATCACTTGGGACTTTGTGAGTTTTAATCCTGATTGGGTTTAAGTTTATTTGGGGAGAGGAGTGGTAGGAAGACACAAGTCGAAATTGAGGCGTTAAGGTGAGAGTGTAGGGACCGCGAGTTAAGTCCGGTGATTTTGGCAATTTTTATAGCGAAACAAGTTCTCGGCCAAAATAAATGAAATTATGCTCCAGCAGAAACATATAGTTTAATTTTCTTCAAAAAGTGACATCAACAAAGGTTTAATATTTGGCATGGGCATAGAAGCATTAGATGAAAAAACTTTTTAAATCAAGAGAATAATTTGTTATTGAATTACAGAACGCCCTTGACAAATATTCAACAACTGTTTCTATGTTCCTACTGGATAATTATTTGATTTATTTTAACAAAAACAATTTTTGCCATAAAAAAAACTTCATAAACACTGTTCTTTTCTCGCGTTCCCTAAATTCCCGCCTTGGCTTAGGGGTCAGAGGCTAAAAGTCACACTAATCGTGCGACCAACGTGACCGGATGGATAGGGTTTTTTTTAGTTTGGGCTATTTAAACGTGCAAACGTTACGATCTGATTGGACTATATCAGAACACTACTTACAAGCTAGATTAATTCCAGAAGAGACAACACCTAGTACCCCGGCCGTCAATACATCACTGAGAAAGAATCAAAGGGTTATATTCATCGTTATTTCCATAACGAATTGCTTTATTAGTTCTCCAGAATGTCTCTCGGGCAAATCCTGCGGCATTGCATAGAAGGAGTTCAGGACTCAATAAAGGATCCCAGGATATCTTAGTCCGGGCGTCAATCGATTCATCGCATTTATCGTTTCATCGCACATATCAATTCATCGCACCTAACACTTGTATCGACCCATCGCACCCAACCACAGGTAGAACAGGTTTATTGAGTTTTGAGTAAACAAATATTTTTCAATAATTAGTTTGCTAACTTCACTTTATATGTTCACATCAAATGCTTACAGATACACACTAATCTTTATTTAATTGAAAAATCTAACCTAACCTAAACAACAGGCAAAGAGACAGGTGCGATTAATCGATTTACTTTGACCTCCTCAAGACCTCATGATGTGCGATGAGTCGATTTGAGATACCCACCCTCCTAAACAAAAGGATGCGATGAACCAATCTACGCCGCTTAGTCCAGGACATGCCGAGGTGGTGCAGTGGGAAGTTCTAAAGGTCGGTATAGCCTTTTTGTACCGAAGGGTGTGTTCAGCTGTCGCACATTAGCGGCCGCGAAGGTCATATGATATGAGGCACGTGTGCCACCTTACCTCGTATGACGTCTGTATGATCACGTGCAACGATTCATTCTCCACCATCTTATTGTACGAGAAAACACCTTGACTGTGCACTTGGATCATTAAAAAACTTATTCCTCGAGGTCCCNGGGGGGGGCACAAAATAATTCACCTGCGGAATATTCAGGTGAATACACAATATATCAAACAATAAATGATATAAATATAAAATAATATTTAACAATATGATAAAATATCCATTTGAGACACTTTTGTGTGCTGGTCTTCAAAGGCGAGTTGCCTAGTTCGCTGGGGAATTTTTGATGAGGATTGGACATCTCCCGCTTGTGATGTCGCAGTGAGTCTATATATCTGCCACACATGATTAGAACTTATTAGATCTGGCAGTAATAGTTTTAAACATATTATAGGGCTTCATTGAGTGTAAGTGTTAAAATGTATCTAACACGTTACAATATTATAAAATTCTAAATATCTTTGTACATTCGATTTTCTGTCTGTCTTGTTTGTTGTCGGTAAACTCGAAAAGTACTCATCGTATTGATACGGTACTACTTCTGTTGTACTCCTTATTTTTCAGAAACAAGCTAGGCTATATAACAATATATTATCTCATCAGAAAGCGAAGTAGTGTTGAAAAAGACTTACTGCCAAGATACAGACAAATTATGGCATCACGAAAAACAACTTTTTGGGTTTCAGGGGGGTGATGAAACGTCGACATTTATCAAAATTTAGAGTTCGATTTTTTTGATGATCACAAAAGTTCCCCCCCTCTCTCTCTCTCTCTGAGGGTTCGAGAGAAAGCAAAATGCTAATTAAACTCTATCGCGTACTCATAATCATAATCATCATCATCATCATCAAATGTTTCCAGCCTGTGGTCGAGTCAGTTTGGTAAAATGCCTCCCTCTTACTCTACCCTCCATCATTTTTCTCCTTTTTTTTGGTCTCCCTTGCGGCAATTTTCCCTTCATATTTCATATCCATCATTCTTCTTTTGGCATCATTGTGTGTAGAAAATTAAACTAAACGCAAACAGTGAAGCAATATTTTATTTACTTTGGTATAAAAAAATTTCTTTGATATAAAAACCTCAATAAATCTTTGTCTGCGTTCCCAGACCACCCCCCACCCCTTACCCCAAGGGATAAGGATGGGGTTGGTTAATAGTTGAAAGAAGGCATAAACATATTGTCGCGGAGAAAATATGGGAAAACAATTTTTATCTCCCCCATTTGGGACTCGAACTAAGTAGAATTTCAACTCTTTCCGCGTTATGGCCAAGAGTAGAAACAAACTTCACCAGCCACACCGGTTCTACTGACGGTTTTAATTATCTGGCAGTCTCCATATTAGGAAGATGAAGTGGTAAATATAGTTCTAAATAATGCGGAGTCTTTTTATCCTAACACGCAACACGAGTGGCCCTAAACATAATGGTTGATAATTATGTAGTTAATCAAGTTAAACAAATCTAGTTAAATCAAATTGTTAAAGTCAATAAAATACTTACACTTTTTTTTCGTATTAGTATTTAAATTTATTACTAGTTTTTACTAATGAACTCGGCCATTTTAGTAAAATAGTAAAAACGATGTGCCTTGAAGTAAAAATGTAATTGCAATGAATTTTAATGCTCAAGAATGGTAATTAGTATTATATATTTCCATTAAGGTTGTGTTTTGTAGTATAAATTTAAAAAAATTAAAATCTTTTTTCCCTAGTGTCCTTATATTCAGTCTGTGAATTTTAGTAAACATCTGTAAAATATTAATTTTAAATAAACTGTTTTGCTTTGTAGCACAATTCTAGTTGCATGATTTTCAAATAAATTAATTTTGGGATCCAAGATAATTGATATATTTTGGCTATTTACCAAGTAACTCAAAGAGGACAATTTACTTTATTTTTTAAGCGCTAATTTAGTGATTAAATTAAAGAAGCACGGAGAGTATTTAGTTTAAAAGTAGCTTAGCTTAATACCAAACATGAAGACTTGTAAACACAAAAACTAAGTCTCAAGAATGTTTTTATTGTTTTTCAAATAGTCCGCTCATGGTACCTTGGCCTTCCCTGATAATTGAAAAGGTTTTAAAAAAAAAATCATATATAACAGCCTCGTAAATGTGTCCTTTCACTTCAACTGATTATACTTGTAAAATTGCCAAAAAAACATATTTGAGAGACGGGTGAATACCAAACCATTTTAAATGAGTTAAGAAAAGATATATTATTATTTTTATTATTATTTAGCACCGCGTCTTACTACCCGTTCGGGTTATACGCTTAAGTACTAATTACGCTAATGGATTAGGAATTGGGAAGGTTGAATAGAGGAAGTGAACCCGCATTTGCGTGGAGGGAGAGTGGAGAATCATTTAGGAAAAACCAACCCCAGTTCACCCGACCGAGATTCGAACCTCGATCTCCCCGTCCTCGGCAGTCGGGCTCAACACGACTTAGCGCGTTAGCCAACTACGCCACTGAGGCGGGTAAGAAAAGAGATACTTCTAGTAGCGCCGGCGCCAAATGAAGGACTCAAAAACTACCGGGAAACAGGGGCACATGGAAAATACTGTTATTTTTCCACAGATTTGACAATTCTTGGTGGGACCATTAGATCGACTCTTTGAATTTACTTAGTGGAGTTTAATTTGATGCTTAATGGTCTACGTGGTGAACATTTTGAATAAGAAACAATAATATAAATTATATTAAGATGAGTGTTTTATTTGTACATGGATGTATTTTTTCCCACCACATATTAGTATTACCTAATCAGACTATTCGAATATGTGTAAGAAAACTCCTTTGCATCAGCCCGCAATCGAGCCATACCAACCGAGTTGACGTCGTCTGTAGAGGTTAGAGCCAACTTTCTTGGATAGAGGGTGTCATGTGGTCAGCACAGCTAGCCTTCTAGCTGTTAATATCAGTTTTCTAGACCGGAGCCGCTACTTTTAAATTCAAGTAGCTGTTCAATTATCCTCAGGAGGCTGAGTTGACCCCGTTCCAGAGCCACTGCTTCGCAGAAAAATCTGAATGCAGCGGGGATCGAGCCCAGACCTCTAGATCTGTAGTCAAGAACTTAAAATTACTAAAACACAGAGGTGGTTTATACAAAAAATGTATATAGGTCTATGTGTGTATATACATATATAGGTTTATGCATATATATATATTCCTACATACATTTTTTATATAGACCACCTCTGTGATCAAGTGGTCTTAAGTATTTATATGGTGGTCTTATATATATACACACCCTAGTTACGCTACAGTAGTAGATATAAGAAAGGTAGAATTTAGAGGAAATGCATCCTCATTTGCGTGGAGGTAGAGTAGGAAACCAGCTCGGAAACTTCATTCGCAGAACACCAACCCGGGATTTGAACCCAAATCTACCCAACACCGACCAATTATGTTAATAAGCTTGACATTTCGACCGATTGCCCACCAATACGGATGAATGGTTCAATGTTTAGTTTATTTATATTTAAGGGCATTTAACGCAAAATAGCTGAGACGACCGATTATATCAGCACACGATTTACAAACTAACTTAGATGTAGAATAAACCAAACACTTTAGTATCCTGTCAGTCAATGTATCACTAAAGTTAAAGAGGAACCCCTGATTTCACTACTGTTGCATTTTTAGGCCATGCCAGGAATCGATCCTGGCAAGCTTAGCTTAATAGACAAGCTACCAATCAATATAGTTAAAGATATAAAACGATGTTAGGATGAATACCCACAGACGAGTACACATATTTTTAACTATGGCATGAGAATATATCAGAGTCTTAAAGACCTTTGATAACGTTTAATTAACACGTTCGACGAAAATTGAGAGTGGCGCATAAATTCAAACTCTAGCAAAAATGTATATTTACTCATGATGTTTCGCTAGGCCAACTAGAAACGGCCGATTAGCAACATATTTTATTTTCCAGTGGATAAACAGCGTTCTGAAATTAATATCATGATTTTTATTTCAATTGATTGTGTTTTGTCGCAAAATAACTCAACATAGAACAAGAGAAAATTAATATATATATATATATATATATATATATATATAAAACACCCGCTTTACATTTAAAATATTATTTCAAATCTACTCTCAACAACAATACAACTCGCTTCGGTGGCCGCATGGTCTAGCGCGCTACTCTCCTGTTAAGACTATAGACTGCCAAAGAATGGGGTTCGATCCCGGTCGAGTGCACCGAGGGTGGTTTTCCCTAAATGGTTTTACACTCTTCCTCCAAGAAAATGCCGTGCATTTCCTCTCAATTAAACCTTAATCCATAACACATTATCGTAATTAGTACACAGGCATATAATCCGAAAGGGGAGTTAGAAGCAGTGCTAAATAAATAAAATAAACAGAGCCGTCTGCTGGTTTCTTTATTTATGGGCGTATGCGCATTGATTTAGTCAATTGATTTTGATATTTGATTGGATATCCCAAGCAGATGCCGCTCAGAACCAAAACAAGCGAAAACATTTCAAGTCACTCCGTGGACAGCGCGCGGATGGTGCTGAGATTCGCCCTGGTTTTTCGTCGAAGGTCTGAATACACAGTAAGCCTCTCTGACCACTCAGCCACCGGAGAATGCCACAGTTATTTAGGTCAGTTTTACACGAAGATGGGGAGTATCGCCTGATGAAGTTAAGATTGTGCTGTAGATCTGTCGAACACAGATGACGTTTCCTGATGAATAAAAACGACTCCCTCATCCACCCTTCAGGCTTTCTTTCGAACATTTCGTAGCAGGTTAGATCCGACAACCCTACTTCGCTTCGCCTTTAAAACAACTAGTTAGGCATCGTGCAACACCACACTATCAGTCCTTTATTTGTGTGTGTGTGTGTGTGTGTGTGAGCGCACGTGCGTGCACCATGTGTTACTAACCATCCCAGCTGTCCGCAAATTTACGATAGTATGATAAGGATAGAGACGATAGAATTTAGGGAAAATATACTCGAATTTTCGTAAAAGAAGAATGACAAGCCAAATAGGGGAAAAAACCTTCAGTAAAACCAGCAGGGAGTCAAGCACCCAACTCCTTCATTATCCTTATGTAATTGTGAGAGTGACACCTAAGACTGTGTGAACAACGATATGAGTGGCATGATAATTAGAGTTATTAAATATATATATATATATAAAATTATCATGTCACTCATATTGTTTTTCACTTCTATCGTTTTATATACAAATATATATTTATTTATTTTCGTGCCCTTAAGTTAATTTTGAAATTTAAACCTCAATAAATCGTTTTTTAAACTACCTTTTTTAACAGTCAAAATTGACTATTAACGTAATTAAATTACATAATGGTTAGTATAAAATTCATATTCAATCATTACAAAGCAAACGAAAATATTATATTTTATAGTTCAA
Organism: Timema genevievae; assembly: GCA_902155825.1. Classification (NCBI taxonomy): domain Eukaryota; kingdom Metazoa; phylum Arthropoda; class Insecta; order Phasmatodea; family Timematidae; genus Timema; species Timema genevievae. The sequence continues at coordinate 51,005 of CABFWO010001158.1, read as the reverse complement.
AAATAATTTCAAATAATTTTTTAAATGTCAAGATGTTATTCGTATTAAAATTGCAAAAACCATACCTGGGTGGCTGCATGGTCTAAGGCGTCACTCTCTCAGTAGATTAAACCGTCGATGAAGGAGAGATCGGGGTTCGAATCCCAGTCGGTTGTACCGAAGTTGATTTCCCTAAATAATTTTGCACTCTCCCTCCACGCAAATGCGGGTGCACTTCCTATAAATTCATACTTGACACATTCGAGTATAGAGTACATAGCGTATAGCCCGAACGGGTAGTAAGACATAGTGCTAAAAAAAAAGAAATGCCTGATGATAGCTGGTTTCATCTTAAACGAACAGAAAAAAACCCATTTAAAATCGAGAGCTATTAATTTTTAAAAAAAGTCATCGATGACCATGCATTAAAAAAGTCCATTATATGAGTGTTGATGGGGCTCAATAGGTAGTCTTCATTTAATTGCTACCATATAAGTCCAAACAAACTGTACAGGAATGCGATTAATAATAATAATATTATAAAAAAAGATCTCATTTTAACCGGTAGGGCGGAGGCTATTTAGTAACAAAAGGAGCAGGAAATTACATGGCTGTTATCGCTAGTATTGATAGATATAATGTAGATAGATTGTATCGCCGCAGTTTCTAAGCACCGCAGCGATTGAAGCGAACATATATAAATCATATATAAACTATATAAGGGAGGGATAAAAAGGGAGGGATATAAAGGGAGGGATAAAAAAGGGAGGTGAAGGGAAACAATCATGTTTACTATACCAATGTCCTTCATTTATCGAGTAAAGAGCCGAAGAGAGGTATTTATGATCAATAAGATTTTATTACTAAAACTATGAGAGGGTATCATGGCAAGTTTTTTTCTTTCTTTTTAGAAACGCGTCTTACTAAGGTACGAATATGTACTAATCACACTAATGAGCTAAGGATGAGGACGGCTGGATTTAGAGGAAGTGTACCCGCATTAGCGTAGAGGATGGGTAGAAAACCATTTAAGGAAAAACCAACCTCAGTACACCCAACTAGAGATTTTAACCCCTGATCTCCCCGTCATCAGTAATCTAGTTTGTTGTAAGAGTGAAGCCTTAGACCATGCGGCCACCGAAGAGGGTTTAACCCCTTAATTAACTTCAATTGTTCTCTTTGTTCACGTCGGTCTTTAGGGTACAGATCGTTTGACGGAGCGTCACGTGCCAAGTGGTTTACGACGTAAGAAAAATACAAATGACTGTACTGAGCCAATAAATCCCCTCCCCCCCTCCTTTTTTTTCTCCTCTTACCGTGCACTACGTAATTCTAACCCGTCCGGTATATCTGCTTATTTACACAAACTAGGTAGGAATGAGGAGAATATCATTTCTAGGGAAAATTACATGAATTCACGTGGAGGGAAAGTGAGAAAACCATTCAGAGGAAAATATTTCACTACACCCGGTTGGAATCCTAAAAACCCTGCCCTACGATGGTAGCGACACACAATAGGAGTTTGACTTCTTTTGACCACGTGAGAAGGGTGAAAGAATTGTAATCAAAATAATGGATGTATCTAACTTTTAATAACACACTAAGTCCATTAGATATCATCTAAAGAACTTTGCTTGCGTCTTTACTTTACAGCTCAGAGAAGTGGCTTGGTTTTAATAGAACTTTACTACTTTACGCCTCGGTGTCGTAGTTAGCTAACGCGCTGGTTTCGTGTTGAGCTATACTGCCTAGGATGGGTAGATCAAGGTTAGAATCTCGCTCGAGTGAACTGGGGGAGGTTTTCCCTGAATGGTTTTCCACTCTCCCTCGACGTAAATGCGGGTTCACTTACTCTATACTCAACCTTTACAATTCCTAGGCCAGTAGCGTAAATATTGCATGAGGTTTTATTCAATATCATGCCTTCCTTGTAAAAAATAAAAATTGTATATTGGTTTTGGAGAGCGCTTTTTCATATGGTGTCCTGACAATTGCGCCCAAAGGGTTAAGCAGGTGGGCTGCTAGGTAGGGGTCAGCCTCGGAGTGATAATTGCTTATGCCTTGGATTGAAAGGGGTTAGGTTAGGTTAGGTAAGGTTAGCTTATGCTTAAAAAAATTTGTTTGTTAATGGATCTGGAAGCAAATAATATCCCTATACCGATGGTACAGTGGGATAAAGTAAAATTATCCCATACAGCTTTATATTCTTTATGTCAATCATTTAAATTGGCCAACGACCAACTCGGGTAGAAAAATAAACAACTGTACGCAATAGTCGCTATTTATTGGGTGTACGCAATTATCATGGTATGCAATTGTCATATATTCGTTCATATGCTTGCCAAAAATACATTTTCTTCGGGGATAAGATACTAATTAATTATTAAAAGGCACAAAAAAAAGTTGAAGATATTAATGTTTGATTTCTCATTACGTGGTGTGTTTTATTTTTTCCCCTTCTACCGATTTGGATCATTAGATTAGTCCAAGAAGATTGATGACACACGAGTTGGGCTCTAGATTTCAACAAGAAACAAGTCCAGAGCTCTTTTATGTCACATTTAGAATTGGAAGGAAAAAAGAAGGAGAGTGCATTAGACTAATTGCCTCAAATACTTCACTTTTTATAGACTATTTTAGTAATTCATCCCAGTAACATGATTGGGTCAGTTTAAAATACTCAAAAGGAAGATTTGTAATTGAATGAAACATTTGTAAAGTATATTGTGTTAATGTCTTCTCTCTTTTTTTTGCTTCGTGTCTTACTACCCGTCTGGGATCTACGCACATAATTAAACTAATGGTTTAGGAATGAGGATAGTATAATTTAGAGGAAATGTAACCGCGCTTACTAGTAAAGAAAGTGAAGAGTTATTTAGGGGGTAAGAAACACTATCAGTACACGCAACAGTATCCAATCCCCGATCTCCCCCGTCATCGAAAAACCAGAATGGATGAGGATGAGCTTTACATTTTAGTCCGAGTGTCCCCTGGCGTAGGTGGTATTGATTATTTTCTTAAGGCATTGCTTACCTGTGACGTCACGGCAAATCAATGTTGGATTGCTCATGTTAGTAAATTTACGTTTTATTCAGCGAATTTTAAAGATAAAACATATATATATATATATAAACCATAAATTCTTAAATAATTTAGAAAATAGTCTTACACTGTCATAAAATTATTATTTTTTATCATGAAGTAGTTTTTTTATATAAATCATCTACAACTCAGGCTATTTGGCTTGATAACAAAAATGGCTTGTAGGAATCTTCCTGTAAGGATGTAGATTGAAAAAGTCCGTAGAAGCATATGTATATCTATAAAAAGGAAACAAGAAAAGGATAATTGTAAAAAGCAAGTCAATGTTGTCTAGGCGCGAATAGTATAGTGAGTGTGTATAATCGTCATAGGAAGAGCGTGATTGTCATAAGCAGATAAACATGAGGCCTCGCAGGGTGAACTGCTCATGTTATTCCATCTTTCTCCCTAATTTGTACATTAGTGTGTGATAGTGTTTAAAGTAAGTCAAACTAAGATGCAACCCGCTTCGCAAAATAGCTTCGAAATTTCCAAGCAGACAAACTCGTCGTTAATATTTTTCTACAAATGACGATCAGTAGTAAAAATATAAGTTTGTTTTAAGTGTAATTATTCAATTCGGGCCCGTGTGGACTAAATTACCGCCTAATCTTGTCTGGTTTGCCGGTGAAAGAGTGTTAGGGGTTCGCATTCCATTGTTCTGATTGTTTTTATTCTTGTATGGCGAGTACAATTCATCAAAATTCAACCTTCTTCAGTCAGATGTACCCTATAAGATTAATTAAAATGCGTGTAAAAGCACGCCTGGCCTCATATAGGTTTAACCATTTCATCTTCAATGTACCAAAAAAGCTTTCCCCGTTTTAGTATACCGGCTTGGAAACGGATGTTTGAAACTTTTGTCTGTGTAAGATCGGGGCGAAAGTGGCTCAGATAAAAAAATATATATATACATAAAAAAAGAGTCTGACGCAAATGGTTGAAACCGAGATGGAAAGTGCAAATAGACCATATGAAGCGAATGAATGCTTGTATTCAGCACGTCAAGACGATCAAAACGAATACAGCTTCCTAAAAGATACACGATCTACAATTCACGACTTTACTGAATAGTTTTTCGTGCTCTTTTTTTCTACGTATTCGTCCTTATATCCGTCTCCCACCATTCGGGAAACTTAATACACAGCATCAGATACTTTACAGCCTCCCTAGTTATCAAAACCAAAGGGAAAATTACGTCATTAACGTGTTATCCATAAAGATTGCCATTAGAATTGTACAAGGCCACGGTTGACGGGAACATCAGGTTTATAACCCCGGTTGGATGTACTGGAACTGGGTTCCGGCATATGATTTTATGATAGTGGTTTTCCCAAGCCTCTCTCCAAGTTAATACGAGTGTGCGTTCTATAAAATACCTTCTCATTCCTAATAACTATTTTTCAACATTATTATTATTATTGTGAATTAAATAGCCAAAGCTATTATTTATGCTTTTAGTGGGAATTACTCCATCTAAATATCATATTATAAAAATTGAAAAAATGACACCTGGACATGGGTCACTGGACCAGGTTCTGGGTTCGATTCCCGTGTCCAGGTGTCATTTTTCAATTTTTAGAATATGATATTATTATTGTATCACCGCATCTTTCTATCTGTTGAGGTTATACGCCTATATCATTTCTCTAAAGGAGTAGGGTTGAAGAAGGAAACATTATAGAGGTATTCTACCCGAATTTGCGAGGAAGGTGAGTGGGAAACCATTTAGGAAAAACCACCCTCAGTAGACCCGACCGAGATTCGAACCCCGATCTTCCCGTCATCAGCAGGCCAGTCTAGCACGAGAGTGATGCCTTTTATAAACCATTCGGTCACTGGAGCAGGTTAAGAACTATAGCGTGTGTGTTTAACTTACTAATTATGATATTAATTAGAAAATACCCTAAAGCTATCGTTTCACAAAGGTATGCGTATGAAGAAGGTAAAGTGGCCGTGGTTGATTACGTCATACAGTGAATTTGGTCTGCTTGAACGGAATTTATCGTTGTGAATTTTAATACACTTTAATTAAAATTAAATGTATGTTGACTCTAAATGAGCCGTTTTGGTGGCTACACAGTTTTTTCAAATAAATACTTAATGAGGATGTGTCAAGGTCACTTCTCAAATGCGAGGCAAGGTCAAATCCCGAGTTAAAGAAAGGTTTTTGTTATCGTCACAGAGCATTAACTTTTAAATTTTAAATTCATCCATACTCGCTCCGGTGGCCGCATGATCTAAGGTGCTTTTCTCGTAACAGATTAGACTGCCGATGATGGGGAGATCAAGGTTCGAATCTCGGTTCGGTGTACTGAGGGTGTTTAAAAAAATTCTTTTCCACTCTTTCTCCAAGCAAGTGCAGGTACACTTTCTCTAAATATAATCTTCCTCATCCCTAAAACTATTAACGTAATTAGTACATTAGCGTATAGCCTGAACGAGTGAAAGATGCGGTGATAAAAAAATCTATTAAGTGCATCTAGGTAAAGAAAATAGTTTAGAGACTATTATTTTTTACGCTGACATAATATCTGAATTTATCAATGATTACGTATATACGTCATCACTATTCGGTGTTAAGATACAGTTTAATATCTATTATGAAACATTATTTATTACATGTTGAAATGCGTCATAATGTGTCGTAGAAATTGTCGAAGCAAAACTTTTTTCAGAGCGAAGTCGAAATTGATATTTGTTTTGAAGCCTCACACATAAGTAATAATAAAGTATATTAAGTAACGTATGAGTATTTTCGACGTAGGGTATGAGAGAATTATTTACATTTTAACTTACAATTCTAATCTTAATTTGAAGAAAATAAAGGTAATATGTTTTGTTCAGATAAAGTTCTAGATTATTTGTAAAAGAAAATGTCTTTTTTATTTCATTTACTTTCTTCAAAAAAAAACTTACAGAACATGCCATTCGAATACAAATTAAAAAAACTTGTAAAACGAGAGAGAAAGGGAACATATTCGATTCGGGAGTTCATGAACTTTATTGAGACGTATCTCGAAGTTGAGATTGAAATACATAATATAAGACTATGTCAGAGAAGAGGTGAAGTGCCTTTTTCGAAAGAGAAGACAAACAACCCTGGGTACGCACACTAGATCGTAAAACATACACAAAACATAAAACTATAAATCTCATCCAGAAAGAGCCCCATAGTAGCGTAGGATTTAATCTAAAATTGTATCCAGCTATTAAATCTCTTTTTATTGTCTTGAAGACTCCTCGATTTACGACAGAGATCAAATATACACTAAATGATCCATGCCCGTCAAAGATGAGATAGAGATTAATTTGTTCTTATAAATTATTGTCTTATCCGACAGCTTCAAAAACACTACTAGACCTTATTTCATATATTCATAACTTCATAAGTTATTTATCACCGTGTCTTACTACCTGTTCAGGTTATACGCCTATATGATTACTCTAATGGGGGTAAGGATGAGGAAGGAAGCATTTTAGAGGCAATAAACCCGAATTTACGAGGAAGGAAAGTAAGAAACAATTTAAGAAAAAACAACTTTCTGTACACCTGCCTGGATTTGAACCCCGACCTCTCCAGTCACCGTCAAGCCAGATGAATTTGACATCTAGTCGGCGTGCCCACCACTCGAAGTTATTTTTTTTTTATTTAGCACCGCGTCTTACTACCCGTTCGGTTTATACGCTTAAGTACTAATTACACTAATGGATTAGGAATTAGGGAGGTTGAATTTAGAGGAATTGGACCCGCATTTGCGTGGAGGGAGAGTGGAAAACCATTCAGGAAAAACCACCCCCAGTTCACCCGACCGAGATTCGAACCTTGATCTCCCCGTCCTCGGTGGCCTGGCTCAACATGAAGTTTATTAGTAACATTACTCTTTTTATAAGTAAAATAACTAAATAAAGGATAAAAAAAAAAGGAACGGCTTTCAAAATCGTATCATAAAACTAACCTTGTGATGTTTTTACTCACGCACACTTCTCGTAAATTATTCCTTTGGTATTTCTAGGAAGAACTCACCTGCAACAAAAATTATTAAAACACCATTAATAGTGATTAGTTCATTAGAGGGCTTCAATGAACGAAGACGTTCAAACAACTATCCATTTAATTTAGGTATTCAACGTGCAATTTTTGAACCGACTAATTATATTACCACGCGACTTACAAACAAACTTAAATCTAGAACCACCTCCCGGTCATTAATTCATCACTGTCAAAGGGGACACATTTCCCCACTATAAATTTTTCGGCCATGCCAAGATTCGAACCCAGGACCCTTAGTTCACTAGACAGATATGCTACAGACTGAGCTAAGGTGTCAGACAACTAACTAATAAAGACATATTTGTCTGGATTTACATTTATGTTTATGGAGATAATTAAGACAAATTCAATAAAATTAAATTGTTGAGAGCAGCCACCATAAAATACTCCCTTTCTAATGTTAAACTTTGCTTTCCTCCAAGTTTTTTTTAGAAACTTTTAAAATGAAGATATACAGACAGATATTTAATAGCTGATGATATCACCACGTGAAGAAATTTAAACTCTACGCTTCATTTGGAGGAATATTCTATTTATTTTGCCGATTTTTTTCCTATAAAAACTGTAAAAAAATATCGAACTTAAATTGCAATACCTACTCTCCCACCTTAATGCACTTCGCCTAGATTAGAACCTTGACCCTCTATCACCGATAATCCAGACCATTGCGAAACTAACGCCTCAAACCACTGGTGTTATACGTTTTTATGTTATCCAATTACAAATTTAATTTACACATCTAAAGAATTGATTATTTTCTTAAACCAATTATGTTTTATACCACTTTACAAAGAAAGCGCAATTCCATTATAACATTTTTACTTTGTCGCGACCCCTCGGGTAAAGAAATTATTGTGATCGTCAAAAAGAAAATCGAGTTTGAGAATGTTGTGGATATCGACGTTTCATTACCCACTGAACCCGAAAGAATTGTTTTTGCAATGACGTCTGTCTGTCTGTCTATGTCTGTTTGAGTGTCTGTACCTCGGCTTGGAGCAGAAACCATTTTACTGGCCGGGGTGAAACTTGATCTATCGGTTTTTCATAATGTCCCCCCCGAGGGGTTTTTGGAATTAGATATATAATCTTGAAATTAAGGGTTATTTACTTATTGGCCGAAAAAATTAAAAAAAGAAAGAAGTTTCTCAAATTCTTCTCAAAAATTTTGATTTAAATTAGTATCTAGGAACTGTTTAACATTATAAACAAAATGGCGGCTCTCATTTTACCACGAAAATAACAGAGTAGCCTACTTTACACAAGCGGATTTTTCCAACGTTTATCAAATCTCCGTAGCTCTTTGATATAGGAAATAATTTATTGTTTAAAAGCTGTAGCATTATTAACAACAAAAATATTTTTTTTAAATAGATTTTCATAAAATAAATAGTTTTTGAACTATTGGAAAATAAATTTGTTTAAATCGAGTTCTGAGAAATCGGAAGTGGATTGTATTGCTCTTCGGTGAATAGAGATGATACTTTTTTTTTCAATATATTTCTATAAAAGTGTAGATTATTTCATTTATGTTCTTTGGTGGAATATGACGCTGTTTTTTCCACTATGTTTATGCAACAAATGTCTCATGAGTTTTAAGTTAATATCTCAATTTTTAGATTAAGGAATGAGAAAGTATGTGCGATGCCCCGTACCGTTTATTTGTTTATATTTAGTTTTGGTGAAATATAATAGTTTCTTATTGCATTTTCCAAAGTTACTAATATATTTTTAGGAAGCGATTTTTTTTCATACTATTTTAATTTCAATAAAGCTTTGTATTTATTTTATTGCTATGAAATCGGTAAATTAGTTTATGGGTAAGTATTTTCAAAAATTAACTAGAGGAGATGTTTTTACACTTTTATTAATCCCTTTTTTAAGATAAATGCTTATGAAATTGAGCTAATTTATTTGTTAGCCTAAGAAGACAGGACACAAGTAGGCCTACTAACAAATATCAATAAACGAGTATTTAGGTAAATAAATGTTTCTTTGACTAACCATAGTACCTTTATCTGAATCAAAAATTTCTAACTTAAATGCATATAATATTATACAATTTATTACTTAATTTAGCCATTATTCTTAGAATCCTCTATAACATTGCTATCTGTTTAAATTTCTTATACAACACAACCAGGCTTGGATTAAATGAAATAATCTTTTTATAAAACAACAAAAAAACTCTTTTTTATATACAGTTGTCTTTTAAAGAGCACTACTACCGTGTAAAAAAGTTTTAGCTTTTTTTATTATGAGTCCAAAGTCGTTTTGTGTAACCTTAATTAGCTAAAAAAAACTTTCTAAAGTTAACAAAAAAACTTATCTAAAGTGTAGTTAATTAAAATTTTAATTTTCAAGTCCAACATTTTTTCTGAGGTAGGTAATAAATTAGTTTGCTTAGTGCTACTGGTAAATTTACTTAGGGTATGATGTGGCTAATTACTTCCAGCGTAAATGTAATTATTAATATGAGTCACTTCAAAGTTAAAAAAAAAGTCGGATTCAGGCAGTGGTAATTAAAGATGTAAAGTAGTGTACAGTGTACACGGCTAATTATATAATAATTCAGAAGACTTTTAACCTAAATATGTTAAATTTCTATGGCATTTATTTATGTAAAGGAAAAGAACAACAAATATCAGACTTTATCAAAAAATAAGTGGTGGACTACTACGGTCCATTTATCCTAGAAAGAGCCTGACATATGGAAAATATATGCCTATGCCTATATATATATATATATAGCTATATAGTAGGATTTTTCTAATAGGTAGGTAGGATATTTAGAAAATACAAACGAGTTTTTTACGGTAAACAATGATAATTTTTATTATTAGTTTTATTTAATATATATTTTTATTTTATACCAGACGTGACAGCCGCAAATAGTATGAATTGACGTATACAAATATGAACATTACTTTTAGGGCATAGCTTTCAGAACTGTAAAAAAAAAAAACCCGTTAACACGTTTCTAAATCGGACTTAACTGTACTTTGAAAAAGATTTTATTTAGTATTTGGATTATAAAAAAGCATGAAGCCCTCATTTCACCAATGACAAATTTTTCGGCCATGACAGTAATCGAACCCAGGACACTTAGCTCAATAGGCAGACCCGCTACCAACTGAGCTAAGGCATTGGACCAAATATAAGGTATTAAAAAAGGTTTATAGCAGTTATCAATGGCAGTGTAGAGGAAAAAAAAAAAGTTTTCAACTAAACAAGAATAAAGTTTTCTTCTTCTTTTAACTTGAGCTAAAAGCACCAAGTGATAAAACTGAACTTTTTTTAATAGTAAAAAGTTTTGTTTCCTAAAATGGAAGAAGATGGGCAAGGACTGTTGTATGCCGGTAACGCTAATGCGCATGACCCACAATGCAAAACGAGGTTGTTTTGATGACCTTGGACGTGTTCAAGGAAAGGGGGGGG
>CABFWO010001158.1:0-21879 GCA_902155825.1 Timema genevievae | reverse complement strand
TGGGGCTCTAGGGGCGAGGGGGCGAAATTGCGGTTTTAGGTTAAGTGGTATGATTAATTTTAATAAGTCTATATATTAACCGAAAGTCTGAGTCAGGCCCATGTCAAATTTCAGCTCAACCGGTGTCGTGGTTTTTCAATTAAGGAGATTCATTCGGGGGTTGTCAGGGTTGGTTCGGAGTGAGGTGGGTATTTAAGTCTAACGCCTGTGGGTAGGCCTACCCCCCACCCAAAGGGCAACCCCCTAGCCCCAGAGGGTCAGGAGCTACGTCTGAGGTGGAAGAGGCGGGGAGTGGGGGGCGGTGTTTTAGATTAAGTGGTATAACTAATTCTATTTAGCTTGTAGGTTAACCGAATTTCCAAGTTATTCCCATGTGAAATTTCAGCTCAATCGATGTAGAATAGTGTAGAGTAGTGAAAAGTTAACGTAGATTAATTGTATCACATGTACATTGACAGTGTGATTGCTTCATACTATAGTAGTAGATTTCAGCATGGCTAACAGGAAATGAAAGAAGGGTCTAATATATTTGTGGTTGAAAAATTTAACCACGGGTCTCCGTCATGTATTTAATTTCTATAAATGTTCTCAATATTTGTAATATTTTAATGAAGATAATTTTGTTTATGTTTGTTTAGATATATCAATATATATATTATGATGTAGATCAACTAAATTACTATCACAAAATGATAAAGCTATCTGATGTTAATACATTTTGAATATTTCTGAAATACTATTTAACATAACACTAACACTAACAATTATTAAGACCAGAGTATTGTGACTTGCACATTCTAACCCCGGGGTTGGCAACCTTTTTGGGGTCCCGATTGACTTACAAACTTATCGAAGTTTCAGCGCTTACCCATCGTTTCTTTAATCTAATTTGTGGTCACAATGGAATCGATCGCGTCTTGTCTTTGTCTTACATCCTTAGTCTATCAGAGATTAGTTTTTTCTGAATGGTTTAGTACCCTCCCTTTCGGAAATACGAGTTTTAATTCTTTTAATTTTATCACTCTCATTCATAATTTGTTAGCATAAATATACGAACATTCAGGACAGAGAGTAAAACGCAGGATACCGGGGGAAATAAACACTCTAATGATGCTCGAAGGAGAACAATTTTTTTTTCATTTTAAATCGTACGACATTAAACATTAAACTCAGTAAGACAAGTGTATTTTTTGTTTTCTCTAAACAAATCCCATTACTAATCTTGTAATTTACAATATTAATCTTTTTTTTTCTAAAGCTCCAACGTCAGCAATGGAACATACGTGAATTGATATCAGAATCACCCTTCCAACTCCCCCCCCTCTTTTCCTTTTCCCTGCGCTTCTTCTCCCGACCCTAAAAAAATTACAATGTTCCCGACAGTTTTCATTATCAGTCATATACCACATGTTCCGAGTATCTTTGGATTATGGATGTAGAAGGTGTTATGGGCAGATAACATTTTATGGAAGGGAGTCATAATGGAAACCTTTCAAAGATAACCGTTGATATACCTTCACAAATTATACGCGGGGCGCTCAGGGAAATGCTAATTCAGTTTAATCGTCAAATAAGAATGTCCATTCAATTTCGAAATTGTTCTCACAAATTCTATTTAGCTTATCTGCAGCAAACTGCTTAAAACTTTCTGGGAAAGGGATGAAGGGGGAATTCTTTTTCTAGACAAACCAGCTTTTCAAAAGTGTAAAATTTTTTTAAGCTCATCGTTTCACTAAACGTTCGGGTATTACGCATATGTGCGTTTCCCTAGGAGTATGTGACGTATTTATTAGGGGTACAACCAAATTATATGGTAATGGTGGCTTGTTTTCCTTTACAAGTTAACCTAATTTTAACATAACATAAAAAAAGTGTCTCTTTAAACAAAACCTGAATTTTAATTTTTTTTTGTTTGGAATGTGTTTTATGTCTTTTCGTTCAAATTTGTTTTTTGTATTTTTACTCGACGTGTTTTATCTCTCGTTTAATGCCAATGTTACAAAAAAGTACGTTGTATATTTGCGAGTTCAGGAGACTCACGAATAGACTTTTAATGACGATGTAAGTTTTCTTACTCGATTGACTGAAAATTGCCGCGAGATCGACCCCTCCTTTGTGTAGGCTATAAGCTAGGGTCATACTGTAACCGGTAAAGGTAATACTTCTAACTTTCAAGATAAACGGAGTGTACACCTCAAATAAACAAGTAAAAAATATAAAGTTTCGACGACTCATACACCTAGTAAAAGCAACAATATAATCATTCAAATTATTTGAATCCATGTAAAGTATTAAATTAAATAATGACTTGCTAGTTTTTATTCCTCAAATTAAATTTGGTATCACTTAACATTAAAACTCTCCCAACCAATATGATTTCAAATAAATTTACCTTCGAAAACATTGTTAGCGTGCGTGACCTTATAAAAAAAACCAGTTTTAAGTTTTGGTTCTGGCAGATTTTATTTAAGACCATCCATTGAAAACTATCCACGTTCCACAACACCACAAGAACACACACTCATACACACACACACACACATATATATACATATATATATATGATGTAACATTCTGTGCCCGACATTTCTAAACTAGCATGGTTTAATTACGCCTACACATCGACCTGTCTAGCTGCAAGTTGATGTAATAAATTATAACAACCTAAATTAAGGCTTCACGTTATTGCATAGTTTCTTGTTCGAATACATACATTGTAATTTCTACTTATACTCAGTTTTTTTCTTTTAAAGGTTGCATCCTTGCCTTTACTTACTAAACTATGGTCGTATATTTTATAACCTATACCATAGCGAAACAAACTGAGCTAGGTTGCTAACCTTTATGGGACACAAAGCACACATGAATGCACACACATGTATGATATACACGTAAGTATACTACAATTTTCTTTCGAATGGACATATTTGACAGCTAGAAAAAATAAACAAGATATACTTTCATGTATTCGTACGCTAAATAATATGGTCTGCAGCTGTCATTTTGGATTTATACTATCAATTCTTATAAAGACGCAATATTATAGTAAAATATTTAAATATTGACAGCAAAAACAAGTTTATTTTCTAAAAGTTCTCCAAATGTCCATTCGGAAGAAATTCAAGGTATATCTATAAATCATGCATAAACACACTGTACATTTATACAGTGCATTGCATTTTATGTATATATAGACATATATAATGTATATAATGCAGTGAATCGCTATTTATGGGCCTACAGTTTACACATATATTGTTTATGTTTATAATGCAGTGCATATAAAGGCACATGTGTACATATAATATATAGGCCGCAATGCATATATATAATATATTCGCAATGAGTTCGTACTATCAAATAATTAACTTTTGGACAAGGGATTAAGCAAGTATAATTTAGCGGAAATGTATCCTTGAATTTGAGTGAAAGAGAGTGGGAAACCATTTAGGAAAACAAACAAAAAGGACTTCAGTTAAACTGGTTAGGATCTTAACCTCCACCTCCCTGAAAATACCGACGCCTTTACTAGCATTACCACCAGTACTGTGAGTGTATATACGCGTATATACATATATAGGTTCATCAAACTATACGAGTGACGTGATTGTATTGTAACGATGCCTCATAGCACGAAGGTAACTAGACGCAAGAACGGTAATGTTGCAAAATATACATTTATCGTTCGTAAAACCAGAGCCCCCGCCCCTTTTACTCAGTCAAATGTCTAATGAGCCTAAGGGGGGTAAAGGTATTAAAAGTTGGTATCAATAATACGTGCACGTGACATATCAATCAACTTTAGATAACGCCCAGGTGACGTGACTCATACGAGTTTATGAGACAGTAAACATTAATTAATGAACAGGTTTAAACCGATTGCATGGTTTTATTGGCTTTTAATTAAATGTCAATTTAGTTTTTGGAAAAAAAAATTTATTGTTTTACAAGCGCTGACCAAGTTTTGTTGAGAAGCACGAATTTATGTATTTTTTAATATCAAAGTTCGAAAAAAAATCAAAATTTCCTTTAGCATTATCACATTAGAAAGGCTTATCTTTTTTTAAAAACTTTAGAGGCACAGTCACCTAAATTTGATTTCTGGTCAAGAGTTAAAATCACATCCTAAAATTTGAGTCTCCGAGGCTTGACTCAGAATTGTAGTTTACCAAACATTCTTCAAGCAAAGGATGATACCTTTTTTTATGAATGATATACTCCACGCCTCACTACCCATGTGAGATCACAGCATATTTACCTTAATTTAAACATATCATTAAGGAGGTATTTTATTGGAGGGAAATTTTATAGGTCATTAAAATAAAATAAATTACCCCCAGTTAGGATTCAAACACCGAGCTTTCTGTCACCATCAAACCAAACAATATGAATCTGAAGCCTTTGTCAGCTTGACCACCTGTGTGGGTGGTAAGGAGATATAGCATGATATTTAAAAATATAGCATATAGAAATTATAAACTTGAATATTTTTGAATGTTGATCTGTTTATTGAAATTTAATTTGATTCAACAAGAATATTATAATAAGAGGTATGAAAGAACTCGAAATTATGAATTCGGGTCGAATTTTAATATCTGGTTTGAGCTCTACTAGAAGAATTTTACAAAATTTGAAAAAAATTTATTACTTGTAATTTTCAATCTTTTGTTCGAAAATTTTTAGTTTGATTAATTATATTCGATCTTAAGACATAATTACATCGCAGATAGAGTATCTTCCTTCTGCCTAGTTAAAAAAAGTACATTAACTATATTAGATTTATTTAAGAACTAGAATGTGTGATTATTAATTTTTTCGCAAAAAATATAATTCTAAAAAAAAAACAGGTTTGTTCTTATTAATGGTTTATGTATGGGTCTTATTACAAAAATTCAACTTGAAATATTTTTTGTATACATATTGCTCTGTACTAATCAAACTAAAAAAAAAAACTCGCATGATTTTATTCAAACTCAACTCGAAGTGATAAATGCCTACTTACGCACCCCTAATTATTATTATTATTATTATTATTGGATAGCAAACTTTAAGTTTGGAAAGAACTATTGTATTGCATCCATGTTGCATAGCACATGTCTACGGTTGTAAACTTGTGAGATGAAATACTTTGTACTTTTATGCTTAGTGAGATAAAATACTTTGTGCTTTTGTACTTTGAGTTAAGGATGTAGAGAACGCAAGAAAAGGCCCATGATTTTGCAATTTTTATAGCAAAAAAAATTTTTTTGGCCAGAAACAAAGAGTTTGATTTTCTTCACATGGTGATATCAACAGTTGTTGAATATCTGTCATGAGCCTAACGACATTAAATTAGAAACTTTCTAAATAAATATAAAAAGTTGTCATTAAATTCCAGGACAGCCTCTACAGATATTTAACAACTGTTGAGGTCACCATAGGAAGAACATTAAGCTCCATGTTTCTACTGAAGTAATATTTTATTTATTTTGACCATGTAAATGTTTTGTCACTCCTTCCCCCTTTCTGCTGGCCTAATCTGCCAGAATATCTATCTTGCGGGAAAGAATAGGGACGATGACAAAATAGATGTGTGGGTTCGAAATTATACTGATGGCTTTGGTTTTTAGGGTATATTAATAGCACTACGAGTTACTACAAAATGTGATTTTAAAAATACCTTACAAAAAGATATAAGGACTTTAACGTAGGAGCTCATGAGAGAACTGGTTTAGCGAGGAATACTTAACTACTGACTAGAGTGACACCCCTTACAGATTCACATCCGGTACCCTGGGAACGACCGTTGCCCTTTAGCACAAGTACCTGATGACCCGATGTTCTAATCCGCGCGGCCCCAAAACGGGCAGAGTGACCCCTCTGAGTAGATCTTATTGTGTCAGCCTCGATATCCCTAAAACAAAACACTTTATACTGCAAATCAGCCCAATTGCTGAGCACAACGGGGACAAGTTGTTATGAGTTGTCAGCATTCTTTCCTAATGTTAACTAACTAATCACAACAAGTAATCTAGACCAGTTCTTTCACTTGCTTTGTTTCAACACTGTTATGTTAGTTTCAAATAAACATCTCAATCTAGGCAGGGATATTACATTTTTATATAAAATCTGAAAAACCACTTGCCTTTTCTCGCGTCCCTAACATACCCACTATAATCACATAAGTTTACAATTTTTTAACATGGGTTCTATATATTGAGAATTTATCCATCTATTTTTTAACTATACCAAATTCCCAAAAAATACATCAATTTTCGTCAATATTGAATTTTATGGTTTCTATTTTTTATATTTACAAATGGCTTATCTGAAAAATTAAAGTCATTACTAGTAGGCTATTCAACCAATAAAAATCTTAGGTTGAAAACAATAAAATAATAATCAGACACTCCCTTCATTGGCCGTATGGTCTAATGTGCTACTATGTGCTACTATGTGCTACTATCGCATTGGTTTTTCCAAAATAGTTTTCCATTCTACCTCCACACAAATGCGGGTATACTTCCTATAAACATAACCTGCCTAATCCCTAAAACCATTGGCGGAATTATGGCATAAGAGTATAACTCGAACGGGTAGTAAGAAGCAGTGCTCCAAAAAAANGCCATATTCACGAAAAAACACGGAAAAATGCAAAAAAATTCCCTAACAAAGCTACTTAAATCAGCGAAGTTTCTTGTAAAACACATTTGTATGCACTTGAACAACTTGGTTTGCCAAAAAAAAAAAAAAAAAAAGAACCAAAAGCAACCGACCGGGGATTAATCCCACTTTAAAATAAAGCGTCGGTAGTTTGAAAGAAGCTCATGAATCCTGACAGTTGTAAGTTCGTTAAAGTCAAAATTAGTCAAGTCAAAAAAAAATTTACAGCTACAATATCTAGCAAGTTTTATCAAACAAAGCTATCTCCTCGTAACCACAACTCAAAACAAATAACACTTTGCTATTTTATAATCTCGTTATATGACGTCTAATTATGTAGATAAATAGTAGCTTTGACTACTTAGGTAAGGTAAGTTCAGTGTCACACGTGCTTCTTAATATTCGTTCGGGCTATACGCATATAGCATAATTAAAATAATGAGCTAGGGATGAGAAAATTTAAATTTAGAGGCGTACCCGCATTTGCGTGGAGGGAGAGAAAGGAAAACCATTTAGTAAGAACAGCCTTCCATACACCCGACCGGGATTCAAGCCCCGTGCTCGATTTCTGGCATCACACCAAAAAAAAAGTCTCATAGATAATATATTAACAGCTTGGTATTATGTATGTTTTAGAATTAAGTTAGTTTGTAGGTCATAAACTGCAAGTTAAATATCCCAAAGAAATAAAATATTTTGTTCAGCCAAGATTTGTATTTCACTGAATATCAGCAAATTAATAATAGTAAGCAGTTTTGAATTTATTCAATTAACAACTTTTTTTCACTTTTATTTATTTTATTTCTTTGATCACGTCTTAGTAAACAATCGAGCTACACGCCTGAATTAATTAGGTTTATGGAATAGGGATTAGAACCTTATAAATGGAGAGGACATGCATCCGCGTTTTAGTAGAAGGAGAGTGATAAACCATTAAGGAAAAAACAGCTTCATTACCGACCGGGATTCGAACCAAAATCGAGTCTAAAACGAGTGATACGGTCGTCAGACCATGTTACCACCGATGCAGACTTTTCACTTGTCAAAGTAAGCAAATAAATACGTCACTATTTCGTTAGGTAAATTCCTAGCAAAAAAAATTATTATTAAGACCTACTACCCCTGCACCTACTTATTATATCGTGGAGAGGAACGTAATTAGTTTGATCTATGACATTGTTTCCAAAGAAGTTGAATTTTACTTTAACGAAGTGTACAAAGCAAAGATTTAAGACTAACGTACAGATTCGTTACCTTTATTTGACTTCTTCCTTCAACTTTGTCTTCTTACGTGATTCATTTTATTTGATTAAGAGATTTGTCACGCAAAGTTGGCGAAAGGTTATTTCAATATACGACTTAGAAATTACATTAACTTTTGAGAGTACTCCAAAGAAATTGCTCATTGCTACCGGAGCAATTTTAAAAGGGGTTTTTTCAAATGAAAGCTGTTTTTTTTAAGCGCTTGACAAAGCAATTTAAAGTGAGCACCAATTCATCCACAGGCCGTCTTCCACATGAAGGTACCTGTTCACTTGCCCGATCCTCTTGAATGTTTTTGTTAGAATTTGAAGCACTAAGAAAGCCTTCACTGTCTTGGTCATAACTGTTATTTGAGTGAACGATTTGAAACCACAAACATTTTTTATCCAATGAAGTGAGTGGCCGAATGGTCCAAGAAGGCTTGCAAAGCGTCACTTTCATGTTAAATTGGCCTGCTATCGGGGCTCGAATCCTGATCAGGTCTACTGAGGGTGGTTTTTCCTAATTTATTCCCAACTTTTCTTTCACGCAAATGCGGATGTATTACCTCTAAAATCCTTCCTTCCTCATCCACACCCTATTAGAGTATTTATCCTATAAGCGTATAAACTGAACAGGTAGTAAGTAAAAACTCCCCAAAAATATTAAATATAACAGATTTCGCTAGTTTTTTTTTGTTACTGAATCATCTAGATTCTTGATAAGGATGTGATTATTTACAGTTATTGTGAAAATAAATAAATAATATTATTATTACTAGCACCGCGTCTTACTACCCGTTCGGGTTATACGCACTTACGCTAATGTGCAATGGTAGGGTGATTGTGAGATGAAATGGAGGACCTACAGTTTAACGTGGGATCCGAACCACGGTGGAGGTCTGGCATTCCACACATTCACAAGTTGTGATTAATACACGTCTTGTCAGAGGTGAAGGAAGGGTTTGGCAATCAGATAAATCTGTGCCGGGACCGAGGATTGAATCCCGGACCCTCAGCACAGAAGTCCGACACCTTACCCCTAGACCACCAGGTCACCAAATAAATAATAGATTTAATATTTTATGGAGAGTAAATTTTACTTAAGCTAGACAATTCCTGCAGTTGAATAAAATTGGAACAATGCTTGTGCCTCCTTGACAATAGGCACGCGTGCTAAATACTAAAAATTGTGATGTTTTACTTAAAAAATAACTTTTGCACGTGCTCGTGGGTGCGCGTTTGTTTGGCCTTACCTGGTTTCCGGTGATGGGAGATCGGGGTTTGAAACACACCGATTCATGTTTTCCCTAAATTATTTCCCACTCGCACACTTTACGAAACCTTGAGGTTTCAGCTCATGTAAATTCGTAAGTTAAGGTCTAACCTTAAGTCTTTAATAGAAGACGATGGAAATGAGATAAAATAATGTCACCATGTTAAAAATAAAGCTATATTGGAGATTATTTTATTAATCTTGATTCGCTATTGTCAATACGACTTCTGGATATATAGTGTCCATATAATTTCGAGTTTTTATTGTGTATAATTCTTCCCCCCCCCCCAACCCCCAAATTATTAGCCAGCTTGGCTATACACATTTGATAACGCTAATAGGGTAGGAATTAGAAGATAAGAATTTAGAGGAATTGTACCCGCATTCGCGTAAAAGGTACGCTGGAAATTATTTCATAAATAAAAACCCTCAGTACATCCTGGTGGGATTCGAACCCTAGCCACCCGGCATCAGTAAGCCAGACTAAATATATTCGTAAATTATAAATAATACTTGGGCATGGGAACCGAGCCCCTGACCTTCATATTAGCGCGTATATGCTCTACCACTGAGCTATCCAGGTTGCACACCATGGCCAGGTTAATTATTCACTAGTAGTTTAATAAGGGAGTTTAGGGGACGTGAAAACAGTTAAGTGTTTTTACAGTTATTATATTTTGACTATAACAAATCAACTACTGCTCCAGTGAAATCAAAAGAGTTTAATTTACTTCACATGGTGACCTCACCAGTTGCTGGGTATCATTCATGAGCATAGTGACATTGGACGAAAAACTTTTTAAAGGAAGAGAAAAAGTTGTCATTAAATTCCATGACACCCGAAGATTAAACTGTTTCTGCAGGAGAAATATTTTATTTCTTCTGACCAAAAACTTTAAGGCGTTATAATTTGAACGTTTTCCATCCTCCTATGAAAGATTTTGAGCTAGGATCACTTAAAGGCAAAAGTTGTTAAATTTTTACGTAGTGTGATAAGTAAAGTGGCAAAATATTTTGCAACAAATACGGTTCCAGGTATATATAGCCCTTAGCTTTTAATTACCATCTGAATATATAATTCAATGTGGCTCGAGGAATACGAGCTAGATAACAGTTTTTTCATTTAAATGTATTATTTAATTATTAAAATGGTTTAATAATTTCTAATGAATAACAAAAAACAAAATATAACCAGATCTATCGCATTTTTGACAAGGAATTGGCGTAGAGGTCCAAGAGAGAAACTTACTAGCTAGCTCTAGTGTGCAAATAAAGATTAATAAACCAGGATAGGCACATTTAATACCCAAATTTTTAACGATATTATGGATTCGAGTATTTATGAAAATATTCAGATCAATTTAACCCTCCCCCCCACCCACTTTTCAAATTTTCAATATATTGATGCTTTTTAGGTGTGCATCCAAAATACAAGGAGAAAAATCAAACAAAATTGGAAAAAATTGCTCTTATGCATATAATGGCTTTTTTTTTAAGATTCCGATTCGAGATCCAAGATTATTAAGAAAAACGAGAATTCGGATTCTTTATCCGTATCCGAGAAAAAGTAAATTTGAAACCTCACTAAGTATCTACTAATAACCCTACTAATAGCCCTCGACTTATATTAACTATAACAGTATATAAATTAATTTACAAGGAGTCAATATTTATTCAAATCTTTGCAAACAGTTTTATACATTTAAAATCCATTATTTTCTATCTGATCTAATTTGTCAACCAGTGGTCCTGGGTTAAAGTGGTCGCCTCAGGACCCGAAGTTTGTGAGTTCAGACCCAGCCGAGGTCGACGGATTTTTCTAGAGCGATAAAAAGCACCACTTCCTTGGGAGGAGAAGTAAAGCCTCCGGTCTCATGTCAACAGTGGCACGTTAAAGAACCCTGAAAGGCGTGTGAAAATACCATTCCCAACACAATTGGTAGGCCCTTTCAAACTCGCTAATAGAAATTTGGTGTGAAAGGCATCGGGTAACCACCACAACTCGACCAGTGAATGGGTGGGATTTCTACCAGATGGTGCAGGTGGCACTAACCAGCCAAAGTGCTGAGTGTATGCTCAGTTTTGGATGGATTAAAAACACATCAAATCAATCCTCTAATTGTAGAAGAAGAACATGTAATTTGTCATTATTATTATAATTAGAAACAATTCAATTATATATGTTGATGGAATTACAGGAAACAGGAGTCGTGTTTATAATATAAAGAGAAAGAAATGCATTCTCTTTGTAGCTTTCCAAATACTAAAAATGTTTCATAACAGTTTTATTTTTCTTCTCGGAAATATCCAGCTAGACCAGAAAGATTTATTGCAAACGTTATGATTTTGTGGAGGCATTAAAAATACACGTCTACAGCCTTTATCATATCATTGAAGACGACGGGAACAACATTTTCCTAGGATGTTTATTTTTTTTCTAACAAAGAGAATCAATAAAATAAACTATAACCAGAAACGTTAGTCTGGTTCCAATGATCTACCCCTTGAACCATAATGATAGGGTTCAAATCCAGACAAGATGCGCGGGATGTTTAAATTCACTCCCTAATAATTTTTTTTTGTTAGATCAGTACTAACTTTATAGCTGATTTCCTGAACGTGGAGTAGAGAAGTGTCGCACAAAAATAACACGCGAAAATAATCTTAATAGGGTCAATTAATTATCCACACTGATACTAACTGGGGCTAAGGCGTAAACCTCGTTTGGTCTGGTTCGCCAGTGACGGGGAGGTTATGATTTTGAATCCCGGACGGAGGTAGTGAGTGTGTTTGGAAAAAAAAAATATTATAGTCTCCCTCCAAGCAAATGTAGATACATACCCATTTAATAATATCTTACTTAACCTTATACTCTTAGAGTAAATGCGTGGTTAGTTCGGAGAAGGTAGTAAAATGTGGTGTATAAAATAAATATATTTTAATCGAGTTACTTATTTGAGCTAAAATGTTGTATAGATAGTTTTTAGATAAATTTAATATTTTCTTTTCTTTTAAATAATATGGTGTAATTGATAGTATTGGTAAGTTTATTTGACTAAAACATAGTTAGTAGGTGGCATTTTTAATTTATATAAATTAATAGTACTGCTTTTTCCGGCTTATTCCACAGTATTTACAATCTAAATCAAGCCCAGTAGGTTTTGTATGTGTTTATGTGGGGGGGAAAGGGTTTAGTATATAGGTATAGGCCTTCCTGATATTTAATTTGAGCTCATATAAAGAGAAAGGAAACTTTTAATAAATCCCAAGAGAAAAAGGAAAAAACCACATTGTACCAAAAAGGTCTCCTCATCGCACCTTACTTGGTAATGGACACCCCCCCTTCCCCTCTTCCTCCGCATGTTAGTAATTCCCTCTAGGTCTATACTCTAGTTGAAGGGACGTCTAAAGCATAATGTCACAACGATTATGTCCACAAGTGAAGCATGTATAGCTATCGAATAGTGCTGGCATTATTTAAGTATTATAAAATCGGTAAAAATAGTCGATCCTGGTGGTTTTGGGGTAAGGTGCTCGCTTAAGGACCCGATGTTAGTGGGTTCAAACCCAGCTGGTTTTAACGGATTTTTTCTTGGGCGATAAAATTCGTAGCACAACTTCCTTCGGAGGGGAAGTAAAGCCGTTGGTTCAATGTCGATTGTGGCATGTAAAATATCTATGGAAGATATGAGAAAATACCTTTCCAGGCAAAATTGATAAGCCCTTTAGCGCTCGCTCATAGAAATTCAGTGTATAAGGCAACGGGGAATTACCACATTCACTGAACTCCCCTAGTACTTGGTATTTCTACCAGATGGTGCAGGTTGTACTAACCAGTCAAAGGAATGAGTGCGTGCCCAGATCCGGATGGATAGAAATCATATCAAACTAACCTTTGGGACGTGGACTTAAGAATAAGATAAAAATAACTAATTTCTAATTTGAAATGCAGAAGTTTTAAAACAAAATATAAACAAACATCTGTGCACCCCTATTGCTACCAAGTTGCCATTAATTTAATTTAAATTATATTTAATATGAAAGGTAGATTTAGTTAATATATTTCTTTTTCTAAAACTAAATTAGCCCAATTTATTTATATTTGTAATTTTATTAAAGGCCTAATTCAATTAAGAGTTCAAAAAAAAATTGTAAATGTATCAGGCTGATTAAATTTCATGCTTTATTATGATAATTAGTTAATTAGATTTATTTCATTTTTCGGTTGTAGAGTAAAACATTATTTCACTTGAACTATATCAAACGCGACTGAATAAAAACACAAATATCTTTAGTAAAAATATATAAAACTATAAAAATAATAATTAAAGAATTAATATTCTTAGCCTATTACTACAATTTGAGTACTAAGGTTCTAGATACATCCTATGATGAACTTAACTTTCCAAAACGTTAATATTACAAGGTAGTTTATTAGTAAAAAAAATATTTCCCGGTGATACATTTTCAGCACTCAATGGGAATCAAATCTCTATATTCCTATGATCCATATGCAAACAGGCTACCAATTATCTCTTAAATCTCTTACATGAAGGTTACAGGGGAAAAAGTGAGAAAGTAAAAATATACACATTTTAAGGAAAACCACATAGAAACCTCAGAATTTTGTTTGGTGTTATTTTAAAATGATAAAAACTTCTCTCAAATACATAATTTAAAGAGCATTAAAAAAGGTCTCGTGGTTCTCTAACACATGGCACATTATTAATAGTTCAGTTTGAGTTAAAAATTTGATTCCCTCTATTTCCCCTGTACCCTTCATATTATACATAGCAGTTACGTGAGAGATTGTTTACGACCCATGGAGTGACTTATTTTGAATCAAAATGCATTCCATTTTTCAAAGTAAATCATGTATTAAGAATAGTGCTTGTTTATAGTTTTACAAACTATTATAAATTCATTATTATGTCTGTTACGACCGCTGTCAATCTTTCTGTGATGTTGTCAAGGTGTTTCCTGTTATCCTAATCTAGACTCTAGGGGATATGAGAAGGGTCCACCCTTTTTAGAAAGTAGAAAGAAACCCCCTCCTGCATATTAATACCTCTGGAGCTTTTCTGTCTTCGACAGAAACAAAGAAGAGAGGCGGGAAAGAAAGAATGTCAAGTCAGAATATGGGTGATAAATCATCGTGGATCTTCAGATGGAATTTTATTCTGTAAAGCTATATGTAGAGTAGCGGGAGGAAGCCTTAATGTTGGATTTTATCTCTCTCCAAATCTTACATGTTTTATACATCTTCAAGATACGCTCTGACTTTAAATACGACTGTCCCTTTTATTTAACATTAACATTAAAGACCCACTTCTGTGGTCGAATGGTCTGAAGAGTCATTATCCCAGTAGCCTGGACTACTAATGACGGAGAGATCAGAGTTTGAACCCCGGTCCTGCGTACTAAGATTTGTTTCTCCCTAAATGATTTTCAACTCTTCCTCCACAAAAATTTGAGTACAGTTAATCTAATTTTAACATTATTTATAGTACCTAGTACATTCGCATAGTTAGTACATCTTATAGCTAGAACGGGTACTAAGACGCGGTGCTAAAAACCAGATATTAAAGGTCTGTTTCCGGTTCAATGGTTTTTTTATAGTTCTTGAAATTTATATTTATAATGAAAGTTGAATACGCACAATTTTTTTATCACCTCCCATTTGGGTTATATACCTATGTATTAGCTACGCTACTGATTTGAGGATAGGAAAGGTTATATTTAGAGAAAGCGCACCCAGATTTGCGTGGAGGTGGAGGGGGAAAACAATTTTAGAAAAACTAACCTCAGTACACCCGACCGAGATTCGAACCTCGATATCCCTGTCATCGGCAGTCTAATCTACTGCGATAGCAGAGCCTTAGAGCATTCAGCCACCAAAGCGGGTGACTCCGCATAGTTGTTTTAAATGGTATTATATATAAATAAACGACTATAAAACGTAAAATAGTTTGATTGAAATAAAATACTTATTGAGAATAGAGTTTACTATGAAAATATTTGGTCCACATCTTATTATCTGCTCAGGTTGGACACACATGTATTAATTAGGCTACTCATGTGCTAGAAATGTGGAAGGTTGAATTAAGAAGTGTACCAGCATTTGCGTGTAGAAAAAGTATAAAACAACCCGAACGGGATTCGAGATACAATATCTCCGTCCCCGGTAGTATAGTCCATTTTAATATCATTGTACTATTTTGATTTGTCAGTTCTTCTTAAATTATTAAATTTAAAATTAGTTGGAAATAAAATTAAAGTTTTCTTCTGATGAAACGCACCCTTGAGGGTGTTTTTTTTCTCCAGTGAAAAGGACAAGGATCGTGTCCCACGTCAGAAGTCCATATGATTTTCCCAGCTTATATGCAAGTAAATGCTTATGCATTTATTATTATGTTCTTAATTTATTGTGAGCTGCTTGGAGCTCAAACAATTGGTAAAACGCATACTTATTTAGTATTTGAGATATTTTGGTTCGAGTCCTGGTGGGAGGACCAAATTTAGTACTCTCCTTGGTGTTAAAGACGTTCGAGAAAGAGTATTTTGAAGGTCACGATAAATGCTGTTCCAAGTGCTAATATACAAATGTATGTGTCCTGAATATGGTATATTAAAAGCCAGCCGGTACCAGTTCCTAAATTCTCAATCTCTTAAAATGACAAATTTTCTATTTGTAAACATCCCCAGATAAATAAAGATCGCGTAAAAAAAAAAGTCATGGATAGGTCTACCCTGATTTTGGTATGAAGCCGGTACTGGAAGGCCTTTTATCCTAACAAAATACTGTATAATACAGCAGGAATCTGGCACGAAATAATACATTCCAGAACGGTCTTCGTACAAAAAGCAGATTTTTAGTAAGACGTGGAACACGGAATGAAGACAAACAATCATCATAAATAACATTTTGAAATTTAATTTAAATTATTTTAAAAATGACACCCAGACACGAGAATCTAACTCGGGACCCCGTGTCTATGTGTCATTTCTCATCTAATTTAAATTAGTTGTGGTCTCCTCCATTCTGCGGGCGTTCCAGTAATTACAATGATTCGCAGCAGCCTGAATTTGTCAGTTCAAGAACAAAAAAAAAGTTTATTCATGAGTTATTTGAATTAACATTGTAATATATTAGTTTGATTTCAAAATTGAACTATTATAATATTAATTTAGTGGACGAATACTGAACTTAAATTCACTATTCAGTCGCCAATTTTTGGAGTAGTTAGTTGTTCATGACATTAAAGTAGTAATTGCTAAATAAATTGCTTGTGATAATTACAATCTCCAATCGATTGTTAGATTAAACAAAGCCCAAGTGACGTGAATGATTTCGCAATAAGTGTCTTTTCCAGGATGATTTGAAAAGGTGAGTTTCATTTAAGGGACATTAAATCTTCTTAGTTAAAAATGATGAATCAATAACATTTTAATTTGGAGTCACCAACGGCTCATCCTCGAGGTATAATTGTTTGGTGTTTGGTTTGATTATCGATGGTGCCCCAACATATTTTATAAATGTACTAGCGGACCCGACAGACGTTGTCCTGCCCGAATGTTGGCTTCTCGTTTGGGTGGCATAATTGATTTCGATAATAAAACAAATACTATGTGATCATCACAATTACAAATTTACAATGAATTCCAATTAGTGAGTAACACAAATATTACAAATTCAGTGTTTGTCAAGACAACATACAAAATAAGACATCTTTTCATTTTTGAATGAATATTGGGGGTGGTGGTGGTGGGGGGTGAAATTTTGAGGTTACATGTTCTGATATGCAAAAAATCTAAAAAAAAATCCACCCCCCCCAAAAAAATAAAAAATCCTAGAACCCGATTACAGCTCCACCTACCGGGTTCAATTGTAAATCCAAACCATCCACGGACGCACTCAAACACACAAAAAAAAAAATTTCATCAAAATCGGTCCAGCCGTTTAGGAGGAGTTCAGTGACATACACACGTACAGAAGAATTATATATATTAAGATATATATAATATATACGACCTGTTTATATATATTATATATATTAATATATATATATATAATATAAATATATTATATATATTTATTAATTTTATCTTTTGAAAGAGATCCATACTAAAAGATGGAGAGGAATAACGGGAGAGGGGGAGGGGAAATTAGCTTTTGGTACAAAATTCTGTGTCGGAAGTTATTGACTTTGAGTGGCTCAAATCCCAAAATATTAATATAATATACCAGAATAATTATTTGCCTAGAAGAAAAGAGAAAAAAAAAATCATATTTACTAAACCCGAGAGAAATTCGAACCCAGACTTTTCAGTCATCGGCAAGGCGACTAGATTAAATAAAATAACATTTAGAAAGTTATAATTTATTGGTTTATAAAAGATTTGTACAAATTATAGAATATAGATTGAAATTTTGTTAAGTTGATGTTTACAAAATATAAAAATTCGGTAACCTGGTGATCTAGGGGTGAGGTGTCGGACTTGTGTGCCGGGGGTCCAGGGTTCAATTCTCGGTCCCAGCACGAATTTATCTGATTGTCAAACCCTTCCTTCACCTCTGAAAAGACATGTATTAATCACAACTTGTGAATGTGTGGAATGCCAAGCCTCCCCCGTGGTTCGGATCCCACGTTAAACTGTAGGTCCTCTATTTCATCTCACAATCACCCTACCATTACACATTAGCGTAAGTACGTATAAACCAAATGGGTAGTAAGACGCGGTGCTAATAAGAGCAATAAGATATTAGACACTTTTAAAACAAGTAGACCTATAATTATTACAATGTTAAAAAAAAAATTTTTTCCTAATTTTTATTAATTTATATTTCATTTATTTCGTATATGAATCTACATAAAGAATTTAATATTCTTCTTCTAAATGTTGTGTGTTCTAATTTTAAATTTACAAATACATAACCTATTACCTTAAAATTAAAATTAAATATATATCATAAAATAAACTTTATTATTATTATTATTATTATTAAAAAATCATAACACTGTTTAACATTGTAACTATTACTATTATTATTTTAAAAAGTGTTTCATGTTATTTTCAGGCTTAACACTCAATTTATATTCTTTAAAAAATGTTATCTTTTATAAACCTATAAGTCATGAATTTACAAATTTTTCAAATCATATCTTAAGCCGTGTCCAGACTAGAGCAGAATAACGAACACGAACTTGTTTGTAGTTCTGTTCACTGTAGCAGGGTGTCAAGACGAACAGAACGTGCTCGCAACGTGTTCCCATAGTTTGTAACTTCATTATTATTTCCAACTAGCTTAGTTGTGCTTCGATATAATCATGTGATGCCGATGATTACGCGTACGTCAGTAGCTCTAAAAGTCATTTGGACTAAAGTGTATGCACCTGACTTTAGCCCAAATTATTTCTAGGCTAAATGACTAAGCCAACTGATTTAGGGCCTACTGCTACGTACCCTGTGCGTGACAGCATACTATATTTATTCATTACTACCAAAGCAAAAAAAAAAAACCAAAATTCACCGGCGGTGAATGACATGATTATACCAAAGTAAAAATATTTACAGTAGGTTAAGCTTATGGACACACCCTTGTCCACCACGGCCCCAATCTCTTCCCACGCATATATATATATATATATATATTACTGTATTGATCTGGATCCTTAGGATTCTAGATTACCTAATGTGGCTTCATATGGTCTTATTTAAACCACTCCATTATTATACAATCTTCTCAAATAAATAAGATTATTACTACTACTATTAGTATTAACTTGACATACATTTGCCAACAGATATATGTAGGCCTAGTTACAAAAATAAAAACACACGTGCGACTCCACTGCTGTTCTGCCAACGACTGTATGGTTGGGCGAAATGTTCGCGGAGGCGTCCAGACTAGAACAGGACCGAACACGAACATCCTTTGATGCGACTGGCAAAAACCTACAACTGGTGGATCGGTGCTGAACAGAACAACGAACACATTTTGTTACAATGTTCTGTCCGGAAAACCGTCCGCACTTGTAGCGAACATGTTCGTGTTCGTTGTTCTGTTTTCGTCTGGACGCGGCTTTATATAACGCTTCTTTCCATGCATATTTTTAAAAATGTTTTCTAGAATGTTAGACTATATGAGTTTAACATTAATTCCACGTGTGAACAGGGGAAGATAAGCCAGTATATTTAAATAGACGGAACAGCTTTGAACCATTTGTGTTACTTAAATATAAAATATTTTTAGAGTGCACTTCAACGCGTCAGAGGGACTGACACCAAGTCTTGTGAACACTGGTTCCATTCAAAGGTGGAGTCACATTAGCGTAGCTAGCTTTCAATTAATGGCGGGGGGAGGGCGTAGCGGGAGACCTTACAGACCTATTTTCACTCTAAATTATAAAAGAAAACATTTCTTAAAACGTGTACAATACTAAAAATGTAACTAAGGAATTTATTCCTAGTTCATATAAAAAGTTACCTAGATAATTTATTCATTGCTAATTTTCTGGATAAAACACAGATTGTTGGATGGAAGGGCGGGGGGATGTGTACCTTGTCCGCCCACCCCCCACTCACTAACAACGCCCTCCGGTAGCGATGTCAAAATATATGTAGTCTTTTTACACGGGTTTATTTCCAGCTATCCCGTTGATAAGACATATTCTATACGCCAAGGATGAGTGCAGAGGCGTACTGTCTAAGGCTAAGTTATTGTTTAACCTGTGTGATAATATAATTTGTAGGTAGGTATGTTTAGAAATTTTAATTTAAATCCTACAGTAAAATCATGTTTCACGTCTGCGTTATCACAGCGTTTGATACTTTAGGTTATTAAATGTAAACTACTCCCAATCATTAACAAAAACTCACGCCGATGCCGATGACAGAGGTTGAGGCCCTAATCCCGGCTGGGTTGATAAGAGTGTTTTTTTTTAAATATTCATATACCTTCCTAATCTCTAACCCAATAAGTGTGATTAAATGCAGAGAGCTTGGATGGGTAGAACGATGCAGTGAATATAATATTAATAAAAATTGGTAGCTATTATTTTTATAATAATTATCGACGTTTTACACTTTATCTCAGTTCTTAGAGGACCTTACCGTTGGTTTAATGTCATCGAAGTCTCTCCAGGTGAGTGTCAATTTGCTTTTGCATCTATAATTATGTAGTAAAATAAAGATATGGGGTTTGATTGTTATGTTTCTCCTAAAAACTAAACTGGGAAGGCCCGTTGATGACCTTTTTTGAACTCATAAAACGAATAAAAAAATAACACATTTATAGATGATCCACGACTCCATGACAAAACTCACCAATGACGTAGTTGTAACCGTCGAGTGTGAGGACGCACTTCCTGGAGGCGGGACCTCCGAGGACACGTCTGGGGGCGGTTAGGGGGCGGCTGTCGGCGGCACCGCTGCCTCCTGGGTCACTGTGGCACTTGTGCACCAGATCCTTGCCACACACACCCTCCATCTATCGGGGGTAGCGGGAGGAGGGTATGGTACGAAAATTATGGTGTTGAGGGGGGGTGCCCCCTCGCGATTTATACTCGCGACATCCCGGGGCTAGCACCCTCTATTGGAGGTTAGGTCCTTACACCCTCGCAGATTGTGCTTCTTCCTTGCCCTTCAAATTAATCAGGTCTGGTAATGTAGTGGTTCTAAGCCGTCACACATTTCAAAATCTTCTTTGTGTGACATCATTAGTGTTTTTTCTATTAGACTAAAACCATAATATTTTTTCTACATTACTAATATGTTTTATATATTTAGTCTTCAAGCATAAAAAAAACATTAAATACCAAACGTTGCATGACATTTAACACGTTTTCAAAATCCAAATGTCGATGGTATTAAATATACACCTTTTAATGAATTCTGACACCAGGACGATTTTGTTTCTTTAATCAATAAAAATGTTAGTAATTACTGCCTTACAAAAATCTCAATTTACCATTGGATTAAATGTTTTTACGTCGACACACCAACTATAACAACGAGAATTATACACACATCGGCAACAACTCATGTGAATATCGATTTTATCTTTTTGTTCTTAAGAATATTTGGGGGGAGATCTCCTATGAGTTAATTTATGTCCCTTTACAAATGACGGCGTTTATCGATATATTAAATACACGCTTCTTATTATGAACACAACACATGGAACTGGTTATTACGAACAATTCCCTCTTAACGGGGTAACCGGCACGACACTTTCGAAAGGCCACTTGAAGAAACGCAGGCGAAAAATACAGGGAGAAGAAAAATTATAGATAGTAAAATAAATGGTGCTCAAAGAAATAAGTTAATATAAAAAAACCACGAAATAAGATTTTATTTTAAAATATGGTCTTTCTAGAAGGTGGGGAGAAAAAAAGCACAAGAATGTAGTTATCACAAAAACAATATTTTTATTCAAAGCAAAAAAATAAAATAAAACCAATCAAAATAGAGGCAAGTATTGGAAACCAGTTCTCAGTTCCGCAGGCCTTAAAACACAAATGGGACACGAAACGGAACCGGTACGTGATAGTAATAATAATTATTATTATAGTGAGTAAACACGTGGTAATGTTTTGGTTTTTAGTTGCACACACGTGGACCGTCCGTCAAATGTTTCATCGCAAAGCAAAGGAGTAAATACATAACCTGTAAAACGCTTCTTTAAGGAAAAAAAAAAAATTACTGTCGAATCCTCGA
>CABFWO010001157.1:137035-199048 GCA_902155825.1 Timema genevievae | reverse complement strand
CCCGAAAAGTACTTTAAAATTACAAAGTTTATATTTTATATCTAAAAAAAGCTTACTTTCACTACGTTTTATTTTGTTCTTTAGATAAAATGAAGATAGTCACCATTCATATTGACTTTGACTTTTTATGACATTTCAAACATTACTTTAAAAATCACACTACAGGAATACAGTCTAAATGTCAAGATAATTTCATCTGATTGACTGTTGACGATCGGTCAGCGTTTGAGTCTTAACAAAGTGTACTGAGGTTGTTTTTACTTAAATGGTTTTCCACTTTTGCCATTGTGGGTAGACATTCTTTAAATTATTCCTTCCACATCCCTCCCACATTATAATAATAATTAATATGTATGCGTCTAACCAGAACGGATAGTGAGACGTGGTGAAATAATAGGCATATTCTTCCGCTTCGCAAATATCTTGTCACTTTAGTTGTAGACTTTAATATAATTTATTTGTCCTATGGAAATAACATATTTGCGAGACAGATGAATGCGGAACTGTGTTTATAAATTCATATAGAAAAATATTTCAATCGTGGACATTGTCGACCTCGAGAATATAATTGATGTTGACAATTCATGTGACCCCGAAATCAAAAACATTTTATAATTTTGTTTATCCGTCTGTATGTATTACCTTGATTTTGGTAAGAATAGCAGTATATGGTAGTTATTAAAGTTATTAAAACTATTTTAATAGATTAATACATCAAGTCATGTGACCTGGAGCTGTCACTTTAGATATATATATTTTCAACACCTATAAAATAACACAATTAATAATATAATAAAATCTTATCAATGCTGGCCGCAAAGACACTATGTTTGAGTTTTGTAAACTGTTCTTACAACCAAAATCAAGTTATATGTATGTCTGTCCCGTTGACAATTGCTCCGTCTAAATGTTTGCCTGTACCTTGGGTGATGAAATGGTTTGATGGATTTATTTCACACTTGATTTCTACTGTAGCTATAGAAGAAGAAATTATCATATTAATTCTAGCTCTGAAAACAAATATAAGTTTTTAAATGTGGGTATCTTTTTTGAAATTAGGAAATGCTTTACGTGGTGAGTAAGATTATACTATATCTTTTTTTCCTTAAACAACACATTTAAAGACAGGTTACTAATAGCATATTTTGAACATTTTGCTACGAACTATATTAGTTTGTTGAAAATATTCTACGATTGTTTCTTAATGTTTTTTTTCATTAATATTTTAAATATCAGAAAAATCCAGAATTGCTGTGAACTAATTATAACTGTACACTTGAATACACGAACAACTTTTTTTTCACAGACCTCAACGCATAAAATTAATTAAATTAAAACTGGCATTAATCTTTAGACCAATACTTCTACGTCAATTTTCCCATATTTTTAATTTGGGTTCTTACACACAATCTGGGCCACGATTATTGCAGCTGTGGCACACATTGGTCATTGTTTCCAGCATCCCACTAGATCACCCACTGGAGCACCCACTACTCATCAGGAACTAGAACTTTCCTAGGTACTTTACAGCTTAATAATCTAAAAAAAAACCTAATTGGCATCAATGTTTTATCACTGCCTTATTGTTTTGAATGTGTACTTTACAGCTAGATTGTTATAATCAGAATAATACTTAGCACTGCGTATTATTATCCGTTCGGATTATACGCTTAAGCACTAATTACGCTAATGGGTTAGGAATTGGGAATGTTGATTACAGAGGAAGTGAACCCACATTTGCGTGGTAGGAGAGTGGAAAATCAGTCTAGATCAACATGAAACTGGTGCGTTAGCTAACTATCCCACCAAGACGGCTCTATGATAAGAAACATTTCTAAACTAAACAAATGCAAAGTACCAAATAGTGACTAATCTAGAGAGCTTGATTGGTGAAACTGCTATATTTAATATTTGCTCCTCATTTTACTAAACTTACACTTGCACATTTAAACTAATGAGGTAGATATAAAGACGATATCAATTTAGAGTAAATTCACCCTCATTCGCTGGGCGGGAGAGTTGAAAAACATTATTTAAAGAACATCTTCCACCCATTTGAATACCACTCCCTTTCCTCTGCGCCTACTCGGCTTCCCTGCGAGATAAGTTTTCATGTCTTGAAGGGTACTTTAAAAACAAATGAAACAATCCTACAATATATTAGAATATTTTGCTATGATACTGTTAGAAACGACTCTATTTGTCAAATAAAGACCAGATTTATGTTTAAAACCATTTACTTTGATCTCAGATCAGTGATATTTCACGTGAAACCTAGTTAAAATGGGCTTAGCTCACTCTTCCATTTTTTTTAATTATAAAACTTTAACCGTAAAGTTTTTTAATCCAGGAATATGTTAACACACTTCACCTTCATTTTAGTGTGAGCCATATTTTTAAGTAACAAAATATTTCGCGGGGTTTCTGAAGTTCTAAAACGCGACTCGGCTCTCCGGTAGGCGACCCCTCAACCCCCCCGGCGGTACCGTTTCCCACTATCTAAGAAGTCCCCAAACCAAATTCTACTTCCTTTACTTCAATGATAAATGTTATCGCATCGAGCACAAAAGGAAGTGCGGTTATTCTCGTGTTTTGTAAACATTTTACGTAAGTGATACTTACAGTCAATTCGCGACTGTAGTGGTGGTAACTGACAGCTAACAGAAGATTTATATTGGAGACATTTGTTTAAGGTCACTAATGTTAGTCTCTATGGATCTCATTATCATTATTTTCATAATTCAGTAGAACTTTTTTTAAATTTCAAGTCCAATGGATATCTAAAAATCTCGAAATATCCAAAATTTTGAATTAATCATGTTCATTAATATCTAGGCATTAAATCAGTAACCTTAAAATATGCCACACATAATCACACACATTTTATATACGCTATATAAAACTATAAAACACACATTCACAATAAATACACACATGAAAAAACAAAAAATATTCAAACTAAAAAAAAACTTTGATAAATTAGCATACCAAAACTGCAGACTTGAATCATAATTAAGGAAAGCTGAGCCAACACATCCCTCATATCAGGAAACCCACTCACCCCCAGTGCATAATTCCACGCTTTATTATTTACTACGTGTCAATAGGATAACTCAAAATTTATTTGAAATTCTCGGCATTTTGGGGGGGGTTTAATGAAAATCGTTAAGCTAGATTTGAAATGAAACTCGAAAAAATTAATAATATACAGGTCTCGAACTATCCAAATATTTCCCCCTAAAATTTCAATTAAATATGATTTTTTACCATTTATTTAAATATATATTTCATGAGGAATCATGGTGGGTTCAAATTAGCCAATTTTTCGAATCAACCAATGTTGAATCAGCCAAATCCTACTGTAATACAATATTATTAATCAAAAGTGCTAATAAACGCTTCTAATAATACTTCCCTAAAGATTATTGTATATTTGGCTTTTCCGTAAAATATTGAAAGAACAAAATATATGAATAAATCTATCATGTTTTTTGTTTCGTGGTTGTGGCAACAAGAGATATTATAGTGCATTAAATAATGCATTATTTACAGTTGTATCTTCTTCTAGCTGGGCAGCAAAATAAATAAATATTAGTTTCAATATAAATCATTTTAATTTTGTAAACACAACCGAATAACATTTATATGACGTCATCAATGGCCTTAATTTCGTTCAGTCCACCATCTTAATTTGTGAAGAGAGCGCAGCCTTTTAGAAGCTCTCGTTTGTAAAGCATTTTTAAGTGAGCCACAGATGCCGCTTCCACAAAAAAAGAAACATTCAAATGGTTATTGTTTCAATAATGTAAAAACCGTTAAAAGAAAAACATAGT
This sequence comes from Timema genevievae, assembly GCA_902155825.1. NCBI lineage: Eukaryota > Metazoa > Arthropoda > Insecta > Phasmatodea > Timematidae > Timema > Timema genevievae. Next base: position 195,215 of record CABFWO010001157.1, on the reverse strand, counting down.
TATAAACAAAAGTTTTGCCGTGAAAGTTTTGATTGCCAAAAATGACAACTCAACATTATGTTCTTGCAGATCATATGGTTTGGTAAATAGATAAATGTGAGTAGGATTTGGTAGCTTTTACTAGCTGTCACTTACCAGCACTCCAGTGGCGAATAGACTGTAAGGGCTTACTCCAGCATTTCTTTAGAAGAGTTATATAGAGGAAATAATCATATTAGAAACTTTATTCTGAGACTGTTCCTATCTAGATGTTTCACGAAGAGCTTACAGTTAGTTAGCCGTTTATTCTGTTTCCAGGATCAGCAAAACGTCTACCAGTTAGACAAAACATATTTAGTAGGAATTGCTATGTTTGGATCTGAATTTTTGTTTTTTTGCCATTAATCATAACAGTGGATTGGATTGTCGATGACGGAGAGGTAATAACTCGAGTAATGGATGGTTGTAGACTACTGTGGATAATTATATAAAATAGTTTACACCAGTGGTCAGCGACAAGCCGATCGCGATCGACCGGTCGATCTCGCAGCAATTTTCAGTCGATCGCTTTAGAAATCTACATCGTCATGAAAAGGCAAGCTTACCCTTCATTATTCCACTATGGTACATCTTATAAGATAGGGCCATAGTGTAATCCGTCAAGGTAAGACTTCTACCTTTCAGGTTAAAAGGATTGTATATTTTATTTATTTTATATATTTTCTATAAAGGCAGGGACATAAGTATTGAAGGAAATATTGAATTTAAGGAATAAATACAAGATTTATAGAAAAAAAGAATTAAAATAAAGGTAAGAAACGAAAGGTGTTCGCGGGATCTTTGATAAAAGTAAAAGTTAATAGGGGCCAAAAAAGATTGCCGACCCCTGGTTCCCTCAATCTCTTTCTTTACGCAAATATGGGCAAATTTCTTCTAAATTATACCTTCCTCGTCACTGCTCCATTATAGTAGATCTGGTATAGCACAAATGAGCAGTAAGATGCTGTGTGAACCAAAAATACCATCCATCTTAACTACCCATTTACTTGTAAGCTATTGAGGTGGAGATGAAGGAAAGTTCAATTTAATGGAAATGTAACAGCACTTACTTGAAGAGAGATTGGGGAACCATCAAGAGAAAATACATCTCAGATCAGCCGGCTGAGATTCAAACCACTCAAACATCAACAAACTAGATGAAACGATGCAGACGCCTCTGTCTGTGTGCCCGCCAGTGAGGTCAGAACACACACTTACTCGTTGTACATCTGTGTTTTTACCTCTGTTGACTCTAGACATTTGAAACAAAAACACGACTACAAGCATATTCTCATCAGTCCAAGGTCACGGCAATCACGTTAATTATGACGTTAAAACGCGGCGGTTTGATTACTTGTGCTCTCATCCGCTCTTAAGTTGCGACTATAAAACTAAACAATCAGACCAGACATAGATATCTTCACACACAGACCAAACGAAACGTCATATAACAAGGAAAATAAACTTTCTCCGGATTTAAGGCTATAGTTTACCTTCTAAGTCAATGCAAGAATGACAAGGCGTCGTTTAATTGAAGGAAAACAATCTCAAACTATTGGGTTTCTCATATAAATATCTGTTCTGAAGCTTAAAAACCAATTAAACAATCCTCGTTTATCTTTAAAAATAATTAATTGGGGGTTCTGTTAAAACATGACTTTACTTGTTGATTTGTTTGAGGAAGATCTAAATTTCTAACAGATGAAATACATTTTCAACCATTAACTTTAATCTCAAAACTGTGACATTATCGTGAAACTTCACTGGTAAATAAGCTAATTTCACCTATTGAATGAATAATTTTAAATTTTATAGTTCAAAACGTGAAGTATTTAGCCCTAGATAGACAAGTTCATACCTTTCAACTCCATTTTGGCGTGAACCATTTAAAAAAAAATAACAACCCACTATATAAATAATATGGGATTTCTGAACGTCTGCAACAATTCTAAGCGTTCCGGTAGTCTTTAATCAGTTTAGTAGAAATATAGATGTATTTTGTTTTGTTTAAATGTATTTACTCATTCTTTCCGAGGCCGAGTAATTAGTATATCTCACCAGGAGCTTATCATATATATATTCAAGTTCAAGCGACTCCCAAAAGAACATATTATTTGATCTTAATAAAATCACACATTTGTAGCCGACGATTTACACACGTCCATCACAGACTCTGCCTTAAAATATGAGTGAAGAATGACCCTAGGTATGGGACGATTCCTGGATAGCTCAGTGGTTAGAGCATTGGCGTAAAAAGCCAAAGGTCCCGGGTTCGATTCCTACGTCCAGGTGTCATTTTACAATTTTCAGAATATGATATGTATATATATTAACTAAAGAGGAACTACAGCCTTAATATTTACTCTGCTCTAGAAAAGGCAGACCATTCAACAACATTCAAGGACCTCATCGTATAATGAGATGATGGTTTGGGGGAAGGGGGCAAGGAATGGATGGGCTTTTTATGAGAGCAAATCAGAGCTCTCTCAAAGTGGAGGTTTTAAAATCAAACAACAAGAATTGTCTATCTGCGAGAGGAACACCTGGATATTGTAGGTGTGTAGAGGTGTTTGGCCAACCATCAGATAGCAACGATGAATTATTCATGGGAATGAACAAGACAACAAACAGGATTACATTCATGAGTACTTGCGCACCACTCGATTTGAAGGTGGCATTTCGAGGGTGAAGGGGAGGGGAGGGAGAAGCTACTTTATTTTAAATCTAATCTTTTCATTCGTTTGACCGACTCTGTAGTCTAGTGGTTAGAGTTTATGGCCACAGATTCAAAGGTCTCGGGGTCAATCCCTGGCGTTTCAAGATTTTTCTGTGAAGAAATGGGTCTGGAACGGGGTCAACTCTGCCCCGTGAGCACAATTTGAGGAACAACTTGAATAAATAACTAGCGGATCCAGTTTAGAAAATTGAGATTAATGGCCGGAGGTTTCTTTGTGCTGACTACATGACACCCTCTATTCGAAAATGTCGACACTATCTTCGTCAACGTGTGGCAGCCGCTTGGTCGGTATAGCTCACGCCATGGAGTTTTTATGTTTTCATTCTTTTAAGTGTGTTCGGGTGAGCTTTAAATTATTTTTAACATTTCCTGTGTTCCCGCCCAGGCTACCTAAAGATTGGCCTTAATGGTGAAAGGGTTGATGGAATGTAGACCTACTCACGCACTATTATTATCACTTGTAAAATTCTGTACATAATACTGGGGCTTAGACATAAATTATCCAGATGTGAACTTTTGAATAAATACAAAAAAGCTAAATACTAGAGTGGAATGGATGGAATGGAGGTAACATTTTAAGCTCATTAAATAAAAGTACTAAATACTTGTCAAAAAACAAGTTTAAATCAAACCATAATGGTTTGAAATATAACCTTAAAAATATGTATGGTTTCATTATGTTTAGCTATAAATTGATGTTCTGGTCTCTGGTAGATATTATTCCTATTCCTATAACTAAGAGATATATTCTCACGAGTGCATTTTTAGCTCGGTCCCTATAGTTGTATCTAGATTGGTCTCAAAGTTTCAAAGTTAAGAACATTTTGCATTAATTGTTCATTTTATTAAATTTTAGACAATTACGTCAATATACTGAAAGCATTATTTATGTAGGTTATGATCATTTTATGGAGAGGCAATTGAGCCTAGCCTAGCCTAATCTTGGATGAGATGCCAAACCCTCATTTTGTAATTTAAAATTTAAAATGGAGGCTCATATATTATTATAATATACATTATATTTAAAATATTTATGAGAGTATAATTTATTTATCTTAACGTACATTGAATTATTATATACGCTTCTAATTTAAATATAGTGATTTAAGGCACTATACAACTATTAATTTATATTTATTTTAAACTCTCCTACTTAAATTTTATTTATTTAAGATTATCTTCTAACATTTATAGTTTCTAAGTTCAGTTCACTTCCTTAAAACCATCACACATTTAATCTCATTCAATGAATAATTAAAAAAACATACCTTACTTACCTGAAAAAGCCGAAACCTTTTGCAAAATTCGTTATACTTTTTTTTCTACTGATTAACTTTAGCTGAATTGTGAATTTTTTATATTTTGCAAGTGGTACATTCAGAATTTAACTATTATGTATTTTTATTTAGATACACATTGTAATAATTTTAAAGATTAATAATACGTTTATTATAATATTTATAATTATTTTAAATATGTTTTATTATTTAAGTTTATGTATTAATATAAATAATGTATATATTTATGCACAATTTAATGTATTAAAATAATTTTCTATGCCTTGAAACATGATACCGATATTAGGTGTTGATAACATCTTACTGTTTTGTTTGCGAGGCAGCTGGGCTGCTGTTGCTGTTGATAGGGGAAGATTCTGGGGGTCCGGGGGAAGCCAGAATTATGTCCAAGATGTGAAATCGCTACTGATCATATAATTATTATGTTAATACAGAGCCAGATTGGCATTCTGAATTAGCCTAAACAGTGAAACACAACTTATTTTGAATGAATATAGAGGACTCGGCCACCCAAGAGTTTGCAAGATTTCCTAAATATTGTTACAAGATTAGTGCTCGATTGTGCTGACAGCTACACCTGCAACTTTTATTGTCCTCACTCTTCTATCACTTCATCTTTGTCTTACAGGTAGCTGGGTGAGCCTGACTTCTAAGGGGCTTATAGTGGGATAATGTGGACCTTTCTTGGAAGATAAATTGCAGGAATAGAAGAGTTTGGGTTCACTTTCTTTGAACCAAGTACTATATTCTTGAAATGGAGATTTTTATACTCTGAATGTGACCCCTATATATACACGGTCAGCGATAGTCAGAGGATCCTCAGTCCGAGTTAAGATTAGCCGAGTAGGTGGACCAGCATGTCCGGGCTAGCGTGCTCGGGAGTGGTCAGCGTGATTAACGAATGGACTAGCGCGTCCAGTGTGTGTGGGCTAGCATGTCCAGTGTATGGGCCAGCGTGTCCAGTGAGTGTGCCAGCGTGTCCGGTGTGCGGGCTAGCGTGTAAAGCGAGTGGATCGGTGTACCCGGGAGAGGATAAGTGAATCCAGCCTTTGCGTAGAAGGGGTCAGCACAGTGTGTCATGCGCGTGGACAAGTGGTGACTTATGTGGACTACACGGGTAATGTAGACATTGTTGTTGTGAACTGTGTTAATAATTAAGATTTTTTCTAACTGCTTTTAATATTTGAATAGTTATTATGTGATTTGTAGCAATTAATTTGTTTATTTAATTTAATTCAATTCTATTTTACGTTTTCTTATTAGCTTATTAATTTTACAGAATTAAAATATTACTCTTGTTATTTAATTAATTGATTTGCTTAGTTGTAGTTAATTTAGCTGTATAGTTAATTCAGTGTATGGTTTTGTGTGGTGTTTCTAATAATAAAAACCTTGAATATTACGTGTGCATTTTCAATCTTTTTTAAATCAGCAGCGTATCATAATATCCTTAAAGAACTCGCTGTTCACATGCGGTGACGTGTGAACGGCCCTCGACCATCAGGTCGCGCGTAAGCTCATCCCCTTTCCCCTCCCCGTTACAATACATTGTGGTCTCCCCTTTCCACTCACACACCCTATCATATTCCACGACTGTTTTATTTCAGTTTAGTCCTCATGTCACACGTTTGAACCCCAATTCACTGTATTTGCTTTCACCCACAATCCATTGCAGCATTCAGCATGTTACTAAGCTTGTTTAGAAAAAATCATAAACTATTTTAATGGGTGTGTACGAATATTCTAAAATTCGAGTTTAAGACGTTTAATTTTTTCCAATTTTAACATATAATTTTATATCAAATAGAGTTTTTCAATATTTCCTTTTGTCTAGTTAAAAAAATCACAATTATATTGAATTTATTTAAAGATTTGAATTTGTGTGATTAGAATTTATTTCACAACGTAATTAATTCTAAAAAAAAAATTTGTACTTATTTATGGTTCATGTACGGATCTATTACAGATTCAACTTGAAATATCTCTTGTACAAATAAAGCTTTATACTATTCAAACTTTTTTAAAAAAATTAGTGTTTTCATTCAGATTCGACTCGAGCTCGACTATAAGTAACAAATGCCTACTCACTCACACATCCCTACTATTTTTTGTATTTTTAAATGGGAGAGTACATCATTTCAGATCTCAGAGGTGGGAAGTGTCAGGGGCAGAATAAAGAAAATTTGAAGCTATTTGTTATGGTTTTTAAATGTAAATGCAGGGCGGAAAGAGAGATTAGAGAGTGTAATACGGAATTGCAAGAAATTATGGACCGGCTGGTAGAGATAGGGATAAGATATTGCATGGAAATCAACATTGAGAAGTTAACAATGATTTCAAAAAATGAAGAGGCGCTGAAAATCGAAATTGGAAACCAGGAACTAGAAAACATAGAGCAGTTCAAGTACCTGGAAAGTCTGCTGACAAAGAATGCCTACTGCACTAAGTACATTAGGTCAAGGATCGCCACGGCCAAGGAAGTATTCAACCAGAAAAGGTTAATAGTGACCAGCAAGTTGAGTTTGGAACTGAGGAAGAAACTGATGAAATGCTGCATTCAGGACATCGTACTGTATGGAGCATAAACTTTGACTCTTAGGAAGATGGTATATGAATACTTGGAGAGATTTGAAATGTGGTGCTGGAGAAGATTTTAGAAAATCTGGTGGACAAACAGGGTGACAAAGAAGAGTGGGTGAGAAGAGAACTACTTAGGATGTGATTCTTTGGTACAAAGCAAATTGAATCAGACAAATCCTGAGGAAGAACTTTCTTCTGTACGACGTCATAGCAGGAAAGGTTGAGGGAAAGAGGAGCTTAGGAAGAAGGAAGATTCAAATGTTAGATGACTTAAAGGAAAGAAGAAAATTCTTGGAGTTGAAGGAGGAGGCAGAAGACAGGGCGTGTTGGAGGTCTAAGCTCACTGATAAAAGGAATGGATCAGTCGTGAGACAGAACACCTACTAATAAATAATAATGCAGAGAAGAGGATAGAAGACACAGGATGTCAAAACTTGCTGTGCAGTTGCTGAATACAGACATATTCACTATTATCAAACAGTCTGACGCCAAAGAAACACGAACACGCGTATTTTTAATGACCACATCTTGGGCCCGTAATAGTATTTTATTAACAAAATTCCGACATTTAAATTTTCCAAATAGTATTTTCTCTACATTTAAATTAGCAGCAGGTTGTTAGATAAAGAGCTTAGTTAGTCTAGGATATGTTAACGTGTTAAAAAAGTTAATCACTCTTGGTGATACAACCATCTTTCTGTATATCGACCAATCTATTATATAAACATGTAATTAGATGTAATTAGTAAAAGATTTTAAATCCTAGTGGATGGTTATCACAAACGTTATTTATGTAAACTATTTCATGATAAACGCATTTTTTTTTGTAAATACGAGAATTCTTTCAAAAACATGACGTTTTGCATATGAATACTTGTATCGTTTTATTTCGTGAATTTGAAAATATATAAGAACATTTTTTAAAACTTGAAATAAGTTTTGGTCGTTTTAAATTAGATCCTCAAATGTTTGATGAAAACATGGTTCGCAAGAAGTTGATGTTTTTTTAATCATTAGTTTTTCCTTCTAGCGTATGGAAACTTTGACTGGGAGAGATACAGGTATTATCTAGTTCGGTCGCCGTGTGTACAGCCTTTTAGCCGCTCTGGTGGCACAGCTGGAAGAGATACAGGTATTATCTAGTTAGGTCGCCGTGTGTACAGGCTTTTAGCCGCTCTGGTAGCACAGAATGTTGCCCAGAGTACACCCATGGAGGCTGTCTACACCTCGTACCTGCAATTAAATGATAGTGGTTATGAAGATGTAGAGCCAGGAGTAATCTTAAACCTAGATTAGGCCTAATTAACCTAACCCTGATGACCGTTGGAATAGTTCTTCTTTCGGTAAACATTCCCATGGTGCACCCGAGAGACGAACCCGAGACCCCTAGGTTCGTAGCTGGATGCACTGACCACTAAACCACGGGGCTGGTTTTTAGTTATTACTATGAGTATTAAAGTTCATAAATAAGTGAAGTGGGGATGTTTAAAAATCCAGAAAATCGCTCGGAATAATGTTTTGGATTTGGTTACTTCAGACAAAGTAATATTCTTTTTATTTATGGTTTTTGAGATTTTTATGTAAAGCATTGAAATAGTTTAGAAACATTATCAAATGCCAAGTTTGAAATTGAAAAATTGGTCCTACCACTTAGAGTCTAGAGATATACATAAGGAGAAACCACAGACAGAAAATAAGAGAGCAGATGGAAAGACCAGAAGGACAGAAAAAGAGCAGATATAAAGGAAATTAATACAGAACAAGAATAAGAATATTGTTGAAAAACTCATTTTTTGGGAACCGGTAGACCATATAAAATGCAAGAAAATATAATTTTGTTGAAATCTCCATAGATTTTTTCAGTATCACAATAATTTGTTTATATAAGTATAGTACATCTATAAGGAAAAAACAGTCACAAATAGGTGGTACTGTAAACAGCGGCCGATCGAGTTCAATGTGCAAATATATGTTTACTCTTTGTGGCATTTGTTATGCGAATGATTCCATGACCAGTTTGATCGTCTTTGATATAATGATACATTTTATCAAGTACTTTCTTGTAACAAACATCTCACTACTTGATCCGTGGAGATCTAAAAAAAAACATTCGATGACGTTTCACACGAGACGCATCTGAAATGTCACTATCTTGCCGCGTGATAACATAACTCTATTGATGCCAATAACTGCTTAATAATTAATCTGCTAACACAAATTCCACCCTCCAATCTCCTACCCAAATTATAGACTTCTTCACTACATACTTAAACACATTTTTTTTGGAAGAGAAGTAAAGCCATCGGTCCTATGTTGATCAAGAAAAGTGATAATAGATATGACATCTGAATTATGGCCTCTGGTTTTGAAAAATGATGGTATGTCAAGAAACTCCTTTAAGTTTAGCGCCCAATTTGTGGTTCTTTCATTTTCAGCGCAAGTCCACAACATATATACAATACGCATTAACTGAGTCAAGACCATGTGTTCTTCCACGAGGAACTGGGGTAAACGGGCAAGTGATTAACAATTAAAGTACTTGCAGCCCAGGGCTGTCACGCATCTGGAAAACCGGAAAAACACAGATACAGTTTTGAGTCTATAAAAAAAACCAAGGAATTTCTCGAAAAACTTAAAAACAACAACTGTAATATTAGTTGATTATGGACACAACTGCAAAATTTAAATAGTAGGGCTTTGAATAGAAGGCAAATTGAACTGAACAATTAAACACACTGATTTGTACTTTCTTATTTACTCTAAGGCATTAAGAACTCTAAATTTTACTGCCAAACTTATCAAAGTAAGCCATCCATCCATAACTTGAGCAGGTTATATTCGTTACAACTCACTACTCCTTCAGGTAAATTCTAATGTTATCCTCCCATCTACGTCTAGGTCCTCCCAATTCTCTCTTCCAATAATTAGGTTTGCCCGTCAAAACCTTAAATACTGTTCTAATTTCTTCCACTATCACTGAATGTCCTACCCACCTTAACCTACGAGATTCCATTACACTAACAAGATCTGGTGATGAGTACAGGATATGTAACTCATCACTATGCAACTTCCTCCACTCTCTACTATTTTCATCCCTTTTTGGAAAAAATATGTTCTAAAGAACTTTGTTTTCGAACACATACCTTAACTCCTCCTGCCCCCAACTACAAGTTATTCTCGCCTTAATCTCATATTTCAGTCAGTAGCGTTTCTGTCTACTGAACTAAGAGTCCTGGGTTCTATTACTGGCATGGCCTTAAGATGTGTCATTGGTGAAATGTGGGCTTCCCCTTTTACAGTGATGAATTAATGGCTGGGGTCTGGATGTTGTGTCTGTTCTAGATTTAAGTTAGTTTTTAAGTCGTGTGCTGATATAATCAGTTGGTTCAGAAAGTCCATGTTAAATATCTCAATATAAACTTACTTGTTCGGAGGAAGAATAAGAAAACATCTAGGGGAAAGAACACTAACTCAATTTATCCAGCCGGAATTTCTACCAGGACCTTCCCGTCACCAACAAACCAAACTACACGTGACTGACACCTTAATCCACGTGCCCACTGGAACATATTGTTACTAAGGGCTATTTATTTACTATGTAGGTACTCATAAAGAACCGTCACGGAATTTCTCTTTGGAAAGTCATGAAGTCCTTAAGAATGTTTACAGACCCTCATAAAGTATTAAACCATTTTGTGAATATAAAGCGCTAGCCTTAAGGAGCTTCAGGGCATTATACAGAGGACTATACACTTAAGAATAAATTAAAACTAAATACAAATATAAACCGACAGAATTAAAATTCTTACAATAATTTAGTACAGGAAGCTAGGTCCAAGGATTACTACACTGAATATAATCTCTGAGTTAACTGTATGGATACTATTGACAAAGAGCTTTGTCATTATATTTTTATCATGTGGTCAATATTGCCGTAGATTTAATACGAATTTGGCGACGCTGGTTTTTCGATATTTCCAATGGGCTTCTTCTTGTCACCTACGGTGCTCTTTGAGTAAAGTGCTTGCCTCAAGACCCGATGATAGTGGGTTCAAAATCCAGCAGGCATCGACGGTTTTTTTCTAGCGATAAAAATCCGTAGGACAGCTCCATTAGGAAGGAAATTAAAGCCATCGGTCCTATGTCGATTGTGACGTATAAAAGAATCCTGAAAGATTTATGAAAATACCTTTCTGGAAAAAAATGTCTAGGCTCTTTCGCGATCACTTATATAAATTCTCGTGTGCTTTTATAATCAGTCGGTTCAGAAAGTACACGTTAAATACCTTAAATAAATAAATGAAGCGCCTTCTTACCCCAGAACACCACTTTCCGACATAACTGATAGCGGGGAGATCTGGTAACATCTAACTGAGAGAGAGAGCGAACATGAAGCTTTTCTCCATAAGATCTGCAGCTACCTCAGAGGTGGTATTTAGTTTAGTAGGAGATGATTGCAAACCAGAAAAGCAAAGCTAGTTCTTTTGTTTGCGTTCTCAGCGATGCGGATAGAAATGGTACAAAAGGAAAATGTGGTGTATTGCTGCGTGCAAAATAAAAATAGAAAAAAACTACCAAAACTTTATATTTCAAGAAGATTCCTCTTTCCACCCCTCCCCCACCCCCTCTCACCACATTGATGTTCGTGCGGTATAAGGTTTAAGTATCGCAGTATGTTGTGTTATCTGAAGGTTAAGGCTTGAATCTCAGCTCCATGCAAGAGGGTGCACTTCCTATAAACTACCTTCCGTATCTCTACCTTTTCAATTGAACTGTTAAATAAACCCTTGTACCTATATCGGCCCACGGCACATCGGCTAAAGGGCTAACATCTTCTGGTTTTTTCCCTCCAGTTCTGATAAAGCCATTGTTTGAATACCAGACGATTGCATTAATGGTGAATTTCCCAAAATAGTTTTCTACTCTCCCTCATAGCAAATGTGAATACTACTAGCCTCATCCTACACCTATTAGTGTAAATATGTGGATAGCCCTTGGATTAGGGTTGCTATAACCAATTTACTGAATCTAGGACTAGAATCTGTAAAATCTAGGACATTTTAAAAAAAAAAATAGCAGGACAATGTATTTAACAACAACAAAAAAGACAATAATTTTTTGTTTATGTACTGCATAATACATATTTATTATGTTCATAAAATCAGTTAAATTCCTAACAAATACATGTAAACGTAATTTTAAATACAAATTCCAATTATTTTTAAGATAAAAATTAGTTTCGCACGCGTTATTATTTATTTTTTTGAATGAATTGCGTAAAATAATATTCCCAAACACTGATAAAAAAAAACGCTTGGACATCCCCGGACACTCGAAAGAAAAAAAAAGCACGCTTGCTTGATCGAAGGGCTTATCCCGATCCTCTATTGGGTGAACTGAGAAGATTCCCCCTTTCCCTTACCTTACCCAAGTGAATACTAAATGTTTATTTTCACCACATCCTAACTTAAGGCTATCCGTATTAATCTACACAAATGAAATAAGCATGAGAAAGGCAGGATAGAGAGGAAAACAAAGCCGTATTTTCGTGGAGGTTAAGCAGGGAAAATATTTAGGGAAGACCAACTCGGCCGGTATTCAAACCCCGATCTCTCCGTCACCGGCAAACCAAACAAGAAGAATTTGATTTTTGGTCCTAGTACTCACAGTTTTGGTAGCTATTCTATTTAGATTTCTATTTCTTATTTTATTCACTTAGAAATTGCATCAGACTGTAATACTCACGCACTTGAACTAGAATGTGGCAATAAAATCACTTTGATTCCAAAGTGTCCCAGTGGCCTTACGCTATCTGATGCTGTTACTCATTCGATATTTTATTATCGTTTTAGATTTCCAAGTTCAAGGTTTAAAAACAAATCGTTATATAATGTTAGTAAATTCATATTAAGCCCCTTCTTCTATAAGTATACAAAGTTTTATCATTAAAACACAACACAACAATTAATTTTGAACATCCACGTGACTATTTATCATTTTATCAATACTTTAACACCAGATTTATAAAAATCTTAATCTAAGGGGTCATCCATGAATTAATGAAGTCCTGATTCAATACAAGGTGTTCATAGGATATTTTAAACTTGTATATATTGGTTCCTTCAAAGATCCACTCCTTAGGGCTGGGTGTGTAATATCGGACCACTTTTGGTAAATTCAATCTCGTTTGCATTTTAAAATTTAAATTTCGTCCCGTCATTACAAGGATGCTATGTAAATGGCGTCCCTCTCTAATCCTCCACCTTATAAAGAATAATATCAATACATATAAAATAACATAAATAATACATTTTAATTTCTATAATGTTTTTATTTATTTTAGGTATTTAAAGTGTACTTTTCTGAACCTACTGGCTGTATCAGAATACAAGAATTTCTAAAAGGGAGAGTGAAAGGTTTTACCAATTTCGGCAGGAAAGGTATTTCCACATACCTTCCAGTGTTCTCTTACATGGTACAATCGACAAGGGACCGGCGGCTTTACTTCCCCTTCAAAATAAGTTGTGATAAGAATTTTTATCGTTCAAAAAGAATCTGCTGACCCCAGATTGGTTTGAACCCACGAACATTGGGCGCTGAGGTGATGACTTTACCCCAAGACCACCGACGTCTATTATCAATGTTGGTCTCAAAGAAATATGTTTGAATTTTTTTAACTTTTCTTCCAACCAAAATAAGACTATAATTACTGAACCATTATGAATTATTGGTTTGAAATATATGCGTGACCCTTTCTGGGTTCAAGCATATTACTCAATTAAAGAAAGTATTTTAGAAAAATAAGTTTTATTTGAGGATTACTTGTTAAGAGTTTGTTTGAATGATTTTGGAAAAGATAGCTAGCTAAAATTACTACAGTAAAATATATACAATAATTAGATGGGAAGAATTGACCAATATGTCAGAATCGCATTGGTTGACTAAGATTTCCAGGCTCAAGTTCAAAATTACCAAGACGTCAGAATCGCATTGGTTGACTAAGATATCCAGGCTCAAATCCGTAATGACCAAGATGTCAGAATCTCATTGGTTGACGGAGAGATCCAGGCTCGTATCCGAAATGACCAAGATGTCAGAAACTCATTGGTTGACGGAGACATACAGGCTTGAATACGAAATGACCAAGCTGTCAGAATCACATTGGTTGACAGAAATATCTGAAATGACTAAGATGTCAGAATCTCATTGGTTGACGGATACATCCAGGCTTGAATACGAAATGACCAAGCTGTCAGAATCACATTGGTTGATGGAAATATCTGAAATGACCAAGATGTCAGAATCTCATTGGTTGACGGAGAGATCCAGGCTCGTATCTGAAATGACCAAGATGTCAGAATCGCATTGGTTGACGGAGATATCATATTGAAACGCAGGGCGCGCGTGACCTGGAAGGGTCACATAACACATAAACTGATTAAAATACAATTAAATGAATAACCAAACAAGTAATTGAATTAAATAATAATCATAATTAAGTCAGTAAATTAATAAACTAATAAGAAAACATGAGAATAAATGTAAATTAAATAAACAAATTAATAACTATAAAATAAGTGATAACTTTTCAAATATTAAAAGTCACAAAAAAATTAATAACTATAAAATAAGTGATAACTTTTCAAATATTAAAAGTCACAAAAAAAAAGAAAACTATTAACACAGTTCAAAATTATAGCAATCAATGTCTACGTCACCCATATACTTAGCTCGCCGCTAGTCCCCGCACACGACACACTGAAATTACCCACGTTTCAAGAACGCCGGACTCGCCGACCCACTCACTAGTCACGCCACCCACTCCCGGGCCCGCTAGCCCACCCCTGGACACGCTGGTCCACTCACTTCATTAGCCACAACTCGGACTGGGGGCTCCGTGGCTATCGCCGACCGTGTATATATAGGGTCACAGCTAAGGGTCTCGAAACCTCCATTTCTAGAATGTTGGGCTATATTACAGACGTGTGCCTTTTCCTCCACGCTTTCCCTTTTAATCTCACAACCAAGTGAGACCACCGCTGCATACCTGCTAAACAAGGAGTAAGATAGAGAGAACAGAGAGGCAGTTAGGGTAGACAATGAGAAGTGCACAGGTCCCAGTGTCTTGTTACAATATATTATCCAATACATTTTATATTAGCTTGTATGCATTTCAAATGTTATAACTGACCGTGCAATGCCCAGGTGGGAATGCTTACAAAGATGTCTAGTTTAATTTGCCAGTCTTCACATCCTGGCAGAGTGAACGGAGGCAGTTTTTTATAAATAGTTTCCAACTCTCGTTCTATGCAAGTGCGGATACATTTCTTCTGACATTCTATATTCCTAATCTCTAATCCATAAGTATAAACATACAGACACCCCGAATGTGCATAAGAACGCGTTGCACAAAAGTATTAATAAGAAACTGACTATTTTAAGGAATAAAATAAAGCTGGAAAGAGATTTCTTATTATTTATTTTTTAGCACTGCGTCTGTATTACTACCAGTTCAAGTTATACACTTATATACTAATTACGCTAGTGATTTTTGGGATTAAAAAGGTTATATTTAGAGGAAGCGAAGTGGAAAACAGTTTCGGAAAGAATCCCTACAGTACACCCAGCTGAGATTCAAACCTCAATCTCCCCGTCATCGGCAGTCTAGTCTACTGCAGGAGTTGCGCGTTAGACTTTCAGCCACCGAAGTTGGCTATTATATTATTAATACAAGTATTTGCTATCGGTGGCTCACAATCATTATCTAACCAAAGTTCAAACTCCATCTCTCTGTGCCAAAGTCAGGCCCGTGATTCCTGTGTCCAATCATGTTCGCGTAAAGAGAAGATGCACTTAATTCGACCAGATTCGTTTTCCGCTAACCGCGTCTTACAAATGTCCACGTTACGGTTACGTTTACATTTGTGTGGAAAGAGAAAATAAAAATACTTTTTTGGGCAATATGATTGGATTCGAGACCCAAACTCCTCACCGAAGAATCAAAAAAGACGAGACTAACACCTTTAATTGTGAGTCCACCATTTCAAATTTGAGCCACGTTTGTGGGAAGTTCCTCTAGTAAAATATACATATTTTCAGTAAATTCTCTTTCAATACATTAATGAAGACATTTCTCTATATGCATCAAAACCTATCAACTTTTTCAATAAAGCTAGCAATTTTCTTGTTATGTTGTCTGTTAACTATAGGAATTTATTCAAATATAAATATATATAATGTATCTCTCTCTTTGTGTATGTGTTTATCAAAATTGAAAAATATAAATTGGCCTAACCATTTGGACTTTACAGAAGTGTTTGGACATTAATTCATGCAGGAAAACGACCAGTCAAAAACCACATTTTTGGAATCGGGGTGAAATAATACATATACATATTTTTACCAAAATATAAATATATATTTTTTCCGTGTCACAATACCTTATCCAAACTTCGTATGTATAAGACGGTTAAAATATAAAAATCCCTAGAAATTGTGTTATATGGTGTTTTTTTTTCAACCACGTCTTACTACCAATCCGGGCTATCCGTATTTGCTTACACAAGAGGGGTGGGGACTAAGACTCTATAATTTATAGGAAAATTAATATTTATATGCTCTATTTTCTTATGGAAATAGTGGGAAACCACCTAGGAAAAAAAACACTATTTACGCCCAACCAGGATTCGAGCTCCAACCTCCCCATTGCCTATCAATCTAGTCTAGTGACGCTCTTATTCGAGAACTACTGACATTGGTGTGGGTAAATAAGTCGAGTCCATGTACACTGTCAATTTTTTCGAACATCACCCTGAATATAAAATTGGAGTAGTGTCAATCCTTTAAAAAAATTAAATCATCATATCAATAGAAAAGGAAAACATGCAAATAAAATAACAAACTAATGATAAACTCAGTACAGAATATGCACACGCCATCTGGCTACTGGAAACCCCCAGACAGTCCTCGAGTTTGAGGTCTATGAGGCTATCACATGTTTTCTAATTAGTTTAAAATATGTTCTAAAGACATGTTAAACAACATTTTATTTTATTTGCAAAAAAAATAATGATTTGTCAAATAAAAATATTTGCTTTTGTGAACTATGATTACAATGTGTCAAAGTTGATCACATCATGAATGAGTGCTTTTATGCACGTGTACCAAGATGTTTGCTTGATTTTAGATATGTTGCTTCGATTTGTACTTCTTTTTAGTACAGTAACCTACAAACGTGTGTTTTCCAACTCCATAATAAGTTATTACATATTTTTCCTGTTTCAATTTCTTGCTTTGGAATAAATATATTTTCCACATATGTTTTAATAGATTTTATCAGGCAATCTAGAGTCAAATAAGTGTAAAACAAGGATTGAATTAACTAATATAAAAATCAATTTTAAACTAAATGTTTTAAGGGGAGACAAGAAAAAAATATAAAGGATCCAAATGCAATTCAGCGTCCTTTTTTTTTTTTTTTGCTCCATATTTTACTAAATTTTTTGTTTGGGATACATGAATTTGGACTACACACTAATTGAGTAGGGACGTGGAAGGTAAAAATTTAAGGAAATGTACCTGCATTTGTGTGTAGGAAGAGTGAGAACACCTGTCTATGATTCGAACCCTTACCTCCCCGTCACCAGCGAGCCAGACTAGAAATTGTCATTTAAAGACATGCGCGTGAATTGACATTTTTATCTCTGTCATACCCCTTATATTTCTCTCGTGCATTCTTCTTCCCTTTCTTTATTTTTTAATATTACGTCACCCCCTTGGTGTAGTAGTTGGCTAATGTGGTAGTATTGTGTTGAGCTAGACTGCCGAGGACGGGGAGATCAAGGTTCGAATCTCAGTCGAGTGAACTTTTTTTTCCTAAATGGTTTTCCACTCCACCTCCACGCAAATGTGGGTTCAATTCCTTTAAATTCAACCTTCCCAATTCTTAATCCATTAGCGTAATTAGTACTTAAGCGTATAGCCCGAATGGGTAGTAAGACACGATGCTAAATAATAATAATAATAATAAATATTGTGTCTGATTACCATTTCGAGTTATACGCCTATGTACTAATTACTCTTTGTTAAGGATTAGAAAGGTTGACTTTAGAGAAAGTGTACCTGCATTTGCTTAGAGTAAGAGTGGAAAACTATATAGGTGAAACCAGCCTCAGTACAATTTACCAGGATAAAACCCTGATCTCCCATCATCGACAGTCTTGTCTATTGCGAGAGTGATACCGGCTTAGACCATGCGGCCACCAGAGCGGGTTTATTCTCCTTTTAAAGGAAGGATCAAATGCGGCAAAGAAATGAGGGGGAGATTTAATAGAGAAATATGGATCCAAGCTTCCGTCTCTTGGCCAATGAACAGACAACGGTTAGAAAGATTAGTTCTAAAAATATCAACCAAATGAGCCCTTACCCAAATCCATACAATTACATCAAAAAATCCTTGCGCATTATGTTATTTTGTTTTCCCCTTTTAGTTTTTAAAATAGCCGGCAAAATTGCCACCAATCTTATTACTTTCTCTTGACACCTTGGATAGAAAATATGTTGTGATCATTAAAAAAATTCGAACACGAGCTTTTGATAAATGATGACGTTTCATGACCCCCTGAAACGAAAAAATTGTTTTTGCGATTCCGTATATATATGTCTGTATTTCGGGCTAGAGTCAAAACTGTTTTACAGATCGGGCTAAAACTTGGCATATGGGGTTTCCATAAGGTACTCCCGAAGTTTTTGCAATTAGATGTCCAACCCTAAATTTAAGCGGTTTACTGAAGGGCGAAAAGATAAAAAATCGAAACTCTCTCAAACAATTTTGAATAAAGGTTATTTCTAAACATCGTTTTTTATTATTATAAACAAGATGGTCACTCTCATCTTATAATTAAAATGACTTTAAGGGTGCTTTACACTACGGAAATTTTGTAATATTATTAAATATACAAATCTTTTATTTGAAATGTATTTTTTATAAAACCAATAGTTTATGAGCCAGAATCAAATATATATACTTTTTAATTCAGGTTTTTGAAAATGAAGTTGATTCTTATGCTTTTTGGAAAACAAAGATGTTTCTCTTTTCTCAATTTTTCTGAAATAGTATTTCTAGTTCTTAGTGCCATATATTATTATTATTGTTATTATTACCACGTCTTACTACCCATTCGGGTTATGCGCACTTACGCTACTGTGTAATGCTAGGGTGATTCTGAGATGAAGTGGAGGACCTACAGTTTAACGTGGAATCCGAACCACGGTGGAGGCCTGGCATTCCTCACATTCACAAGTTGTGATTAATACACATCTTGTCAGAGATGAGGGAAGAGTTTGGCAATCAGATAAATCTGTGCCGGGACCGAGGATTGAACCCCGGACCCTCAGCACATAAGTCTGACACCTTACCCCTAGATCACCAGGTATATTATTGCATTTATGATCTTTGGTAGAGTATTTCTACAACAACGTATAAACTTATTATTTCGTTTCACAAATCTAACGAGTTTTTAGTACATGTATATTTTAAGTTAAAAGCGGGAGAAAGTCCGTGCAGTGCGCCGTACCATTTATTTAACCTGCCTCAATGTTGAGCACGTAGATAAAGGCACTATCTAGTTTGTTTTGCCGATCACAGGGAGATCAGGGCTTAGATCCCGGTTGGATGTTTAAAGAGTGTTTCTTCCTAGATAGTTTCTCACTTTTCACACACTCAAACACGAGTACATTTCCTCTAAATTCTATCTTCCTGAAAGTGTGTGAAATAAAGAACAATATAAGCGTGTGAAGAAAAGGCATGACAAATATTATTAGCCAGGCCATTGGCTCCAGAAATTATTGCAACCTCGGGCGCACTATAAGGGTTGAGTTCCACGTTGTCAAATCCCTACGCCCTCCCTTCTCTGAACAGTTGAATTAATTCATTTGAAAAAAAGACTCAAAGGAACGCTTTCTGATTCACAATAGACTCTTGTCTAGGATTAAGAAAATCAACTTGCGTACTGTATTGACACCTTACTCATAACCAGGGTCCAAATCTTGATGATTTGTAGTTTTTTTTGTACATCACAGATAATGCATGTGCTCATAAATTGTGTATATGATCCCCTGGTTGTGGAAAAGTTTTTATATGTCATTTTTTGGTCAATGTTTTTTATTAGGGATTTTTAGGTAATTTCTTGGTTTGCGTCATTTGAACTTAATCTTTAGGTATTTTTGATTATGTTTAAGCATTTTGAATATGTTTTAAGTAGCTATGTTGAATAAGTATATTTTTAAACAACTTCGATATACTATATTCTGAAAATTGAAAAATGACACCTGGATACGGGAATCGATCCCGGGACTTTTGGCTTAGTACGCCACTGCTCTAACCAATGAGCTATCTAGGAATCGTCCTGTGCTCAGGGTCATTCTTCACTCATATTTTAAGGCAGAGCCTATGATGGACGTGCGGAAATCGTCGGCTACAATTATGTGATTATATTAATATCACGAGCTATCAGATAACGCAACCATCTTCGACTCGGTAGTTGGCTTATTGCTGCCACTTGTACAATTATTATAATTGTAAGGGATTGCATATTAAGAATTAAATATGCCAAAGCTATTATTATGCTTCAATTTTCAGAATATGATATCTAGTAGGAGTAATCCTCACTAAAATCATAAATAATAGCTTTGGTATATTTAACTTCGATATAGATGCATAGATACTCAAACATAAATGGTCTAATCACACAGTTGCTGGAATTAGAAGACAATGTAGACAATTAACTGTGTATCCTTTTTATTTGGAATGGTGTAAAATACACATTCCTGGGGAGAGACTACAATTAAGCTGGTAAGGGTTAAGTTGAGGAGGAAGAGCTTTTTTTTTCTTAAGCAGATATTTGTAAATCCATATATATTCAGCAAAATACAATAGTTTATTTGTGAAAATTAAATTCGGCATTCTGTGACGTGACGATATTTTGAATATAAAAAGGCACCGGTATATCAATTAATTAATACACCGGTAATTATATAAACCATCTACTATTATCATATTTAGCCTTAGTTATTAAACATGGATGTTTAAATTTATCGTTTATTTTATGTGTGATGGAAATAACAAAGTGATGATTTATCTTCAATCAACAAATACATAATGAATGTAACAAATAAATATGTTATTGGCTGTAGTATGCCAATTATTTGCCTTATCACGTGTAATGATTCACAAGCTCTCTTGACCCCACGGGATTCTTGCCTAGAATTGCCTAGTGGATTGATAACAAAAATTACATTCATTACTGTTTCCAGGCTGTGACTGGAATCCGTATTTTAATCAAGCCATATATTTCCCACTACCATCTGATTAGGCCTGTCGTAGCTTCATATTCCTTATAATCTAACTCAAGACTAGGACAGGCACAACATCTAATCCCCCGCCCGTTAATTCATCACTGTGAAAGGTTAAACCCACATTTCATCAATGATATATTTTTCGGCCATGTTGGGAATCGAACTCGGGACCCTTAGCTCAGTAGACACACACGCTACCAACTGAGTTAAGGTGCCTGATCGGTATTGATGGTTACACTTTGTAATCTTAATCTTTCAACATTTTTTATTGCCACGTTTAATTATTGTTATTAAAGTAATATTAGAGACACGAAAATATAGAAGCTCCAAATTAAATGTGTAGCACAGTAGTTTTTTAAAAAAAAATCGCATTTTGTTGAATTTATTTGAATAATAAAGTGTATTATTTGAGAGAATTTTAAGTTAAGATACCATGGCATAAATTATATTTTAGTCATTCTTCTCAATCTGTTGGCTACACTTATTGGTTGTATTTAAACATACTACAAAACTTAAAGTTTTCTTTAGTCAAACACATTATTCAGACATTCGAGACTGAATGGTAATGATTAGGAAAGCACTGATAAACCTTACAGGATATTTTTTAATGTGTTTTCAGCGTATATCCCAGATGAGTAGTAAGACACAGTGCTAGAAAAAAATGGTTTTCATCCACTTTGGTGGAAGCATGGTCTAAGGTATTAATTTCTCAATAGACTAGACTGCCAATGACGGGGAGATTGGCGTTCAAACCCGGTCGGGTGTATTGAGGGTGGATTTTACTAAATGGTTTCCCACTCTCTCTCCACGCAAACGCGGGTATAATTATTCCTACATTTCATCTCAATTTAACCTTCCTCATCCCTAAAATCATTAGCATAATTTGTACATAAGTGTGTAGCCCAAATGGGTAGTAAAATACGTTACTAAAAATATGTGTTTTCACCAAAATAAAGGGGAAGTTCTAAAGATTTAAAAAGTTTACATTTTTTTTTAAGAAATGTGTGTTATCTTATGTAAAACCCTATGAAACAATCCCACATTATCTTAAAGTATTCCTGTTGTAACGCTATCAAAACATTACTTTAATTGATAAAGGAACGCAAGATCTAGGTATCTAGTATTTTGCTTTAATATCAGATGTCCAAATTTTCGCGTAAAACCTAGTTTAATTATATTTTTTAACTATAAACTCAAAATTTAAACTTTTTACTTGATCAAAAACCTGCTGATAGCTATAGCCCACATTTGATTGTAAACGATATTTAAAAACATCAAACAACCTCTTAAATAATGAGGGGTTTCTAAATGTCTGAAATGATTATTACGGCTTTACAATTTAGCACCATTAATAAAAGTCTCTATATTAACACCGCTTACAGAGGACCACATCGTCTTTAGTGCTACTTGTTCAAATGCAGGCTTTTTAATTGATATGGCAATACCAA
Source organism: Timema genevievae (assembly GCA_902155825.1). Lineage (NCBI taxonomy): Eukaryota > Metazoa > Arthropoda > Insecta > Phasmatodea > Timematidae > Timema > Timema genevievae. Next base: position 172,779 of record CABFWO010001157.1, on the reverse strand, counting down.
ACAACAAACCAATAATAATGCGTTTCGTATGTGTTCAGATAGTTGAAGGTGAAAGTAACAAAACCTATCAAAAAAATTCTTCGTCGTTTATAATGTACTAGCAGAAGTGCCCGGAGCCACTACAGGCTATTCTTTGCTTCAAACAGACAGAAAAAAAACCTCTTCATTTTATTTCGTCCGACAAAGTTTTTAATTAATTTAAACTAAATGGTACATCACACCGTACAGACTTTCTCCAGTTTTTATCTTAAAATATACATTTACTAAAAACTCTGTGGTGCACCGTACCATTTATTTTGGTTTCAAGGGATCATGAAACTTCGATCACAATACTTTCCTTCCAAGGTGTAGAGAGTAAGTCAAGGAAAAACAATAAATAAAATGTATTCCAATTTCGTATGATTTTTTTTGAAGTCGGTAATATTTCGACACCCATGTCATTCAATGTTATTTCACAATGAACTTGAAATTAATAGCTATAAATCGTATTTACTTGTAGTACTTAACTATATCTTGTGTGCTGCTGAAGACAACAAGCTATGAACCAAAAAATATTATTTTTACTAGCAAAATACAATATGTTTAAAACGTATATGGAAAATATTGTATATGTTTTTGATTTTACCATAATATAACTTATATCAATTTACTGTCTTCTTTTTTTTTCACTGAAGGTGCTACTTTCAATGGTTTTACTTTGAGTTATTGAAATTAATATTGTCTAAGACACTCACTTTGACACTTTCACGAATTTTCCTTCTTTAAAAGTTAGGCACTATTAAAATATTTAAAATTTTATTTGAATTATTCATTTGCTTTGATATTATTCAGTAAGCTGTAATTTCTAATGCTCATTAAATAAATGGTACAGTTTAACGCACAAAATTTCTCCCACTTTTATCTTAAAATATACATTTGCTAAAAACTCGTATAATTTGTGAAACGAAATATTAGGTATAAGTACAAGTTTTTGCTACTTCGCTTAGAAATGAGCTACACACTTAACTAGGACAAATATTACAATTTTGTGACTACATTATTTAAATTTTAATGATATATTTACTATATAACACATAAAAACTTAAATGCTAAAGTTTTACTTAATGTAACTAGTTAAATCCAATTATTTTAAGGATTTAAAAAAACTCATCATTTTTATACATAAAAAACTAGAAAAATGATTTTAGTATTAAACGTCCCGCTTACTCTCTAGTCTCCGATAACTATTTATATTGATGTATTCTTTTTATGTTATAAATAATTAAAATTTCCATACTTTTCTTTCAGTAGCATGCCCTTACTGGGGTGACGTACCGTGTATTAGAATTATCTTTGGTGCATGCACTTTCTCACCCTCCCTCTCTTCGTAATTGGAAAAATAATTGCGATCGATGTGGAATCTATATGTCTAAATTATTGCATAAGAATTTTGCCGTTCATAGCCTTAAGGTTTCCAAACACGCTCCCATTATACAGGTAACCGCCAATGTAGAGACAAGAAAAGGATAATACAAAATGTTTACAAACACCAAAATTTAACTTTACAATGCAGAATAGAACAATATTAAAATAATGAAACCCCATTTGTATGCGAAACTAAATTAATCAAAAGTAACGGATAGAATTATAACGGTACAAAAAATGTTGTGATGGATATATTTATTGATATCGCAGCTAATTTATTTGTCCACTTTGTGTATCGAGTATCTGAACAGAAAGTTGACAATGTGTCTGCTCTTTGCATCAATTACATGACAAGAAGGTTGACAATGTGTCTGCTCCCTGCATCAATTATATGACAAGAAGGTTGACAATGTGTCTGCTCTTTGCATCAATTACAAGACAAGAAGGTGGACAATGTGTCCGTTCTCTGCATCAATTACATGACAAGAAGGTTGACAATGTGTCTGCTCTCTTCATCAATTACATGACAAGAAGGTTGACAATGTGTCTGTTCTCTGCATCAATTACATGACAAGAAAATGACAATTTGTCTGCTCTCTTCATCAATTACATGACAAGAAGGTTGACAATGTGTCTGCTCTCTGCATCAATTACATGACAAGAAGGTTGGCAATGAGTCTGCTCTTTGCATCAATTACATGCCAAGAAGGTTGACAGTGTGTCTGCTATCTTCATCAATTACATGACAAGAAGGTTGACAATGTGTCTGTTCTCTGCATCAATTACATGACAAGAAGGTTGACAATGTGTCTGCTCTCTGCATCAATTACATGACAAGAAGGTTGACAATGTGTCTGCTCTCTTCATCAATTACATGACAAGAAGGTTGACAATGTGTTTGTTCTCTGCATCAATTACATGACAAGAAGGTTGACAATGTGTCTGCACTATGCATCAATTACATGATAAGAAGATGACAATTTGTCTGCTCTCTGCATCAATTACATGACAAGAAGGTTGACAATGTGTCTGCTCCCTGCATCAATTACATGACAAGAATGTTGACAATGTGTCTGTTGCCTGCATCAATTACATAATTATAAGGTTGACAGTTTGATTGCTACTTGCATCAAGTACTTGACAAAAAGGTAGCCTATGTCCAGTTCTTACATCATCTACCTCCCTAGAAGCAATCCAGTTGCCCTTTCCCAAGTGGGAGCACAGTGATTTATATTATTCATCCCAGCTTAAAGCTCCCGCCAAACAAAGCTTTACACTCTAATGTTCTAACTCAAGTCTTCATCAAACAAAGGTGAGATATTTTCCCTCAAAAATCTGGATCCTTGTGTATCGTCTCATCAATAATGTGTTTCGGATTGAAGGACAATCCCTTTATTAGAGAAAGTAACTGACAGAGCGCCGGTCCTTATGAAGACAAACGAAGAAGTTATGCAGGCGGGGTGACAACAAGTAAGGCCAACAAAGGTAGGTGGATAAAGGTGGGAGATGTGGAAAGGGGAAGGGGGTCGGAGAAGGAACAAAACCGTGAGGTTTAAAGAATTGGGAAAACAGGGTGGTGAGGAGGTGGTAAACTAAAGAATCTTTTTTGTTTAAAGTGGCATAAATTATCCACAGTTTTATTACTGGTATTTATTTAACTTTATTTAAACATGTGTGTGTGTGTGTGTGTGTGTGTTCGACGGTCCGTTGGGTATAAAGGGGAAAAGAAGGGGAGGGGATGTTCGTGTTTATTTTTTTTTGTGTGTGTCTTCTTATGAGAGTCGCTCTGGACTGGACAAATAACTCTTGGGGACCCGATCGTAGACAAGGATTATTACTTCCTCCCTGAAGATGTCGTCATCGAGTGTTTCGTTTATTCTTTGTGTGTTTTTTTACCGATACTAAACACAGGAATGGACTGAATATTGTAATGGGTTGTTCTTACAAGATAACTCAATACAGGATGGCCCAAAACTAAAAAAAAAAAAAAANAAAAAAAAAAATTGAGGATAAGAAAGAAGAGGTGTAGATTTTTGGGGATGGCTTCATAATCACACTGATGCGCACGCAGTCTAAGGCACTAGGCTCGTAATGAAATGGATTGCTACTAATTAGATGGTTGAGGTTCAAATATTGGTTGAGTGCAGTAGGGATGGTTTTCATCTTGTAATCAATCATTGATGATTTCCCATTCCTCCTTCATGCTAATGTGGGTACATTCTATTAAAATACCCTCATCGTCCCTAATCCATAGATGATGCAGTTGAAATTATATCACTTGTGTTAGGAAATAGAAAATATAATTAACTCAGACATTTAGATATCAAATACATAATTTATTATATAGATCTTTTGGATGTGTGTCTGTTTAAGATAAACATTTTCTTATTAATATTAATAATGACGATATTTTACCTAAGATTTATCGGGAATTTTCAAAAGAAAAATGAAATTGAAGAATAATATCATGCCCCCATCTAATTGAACTATCACATACATTTTTAATAGAACGTTTAACACCAAAGTTATTAGGAACTAAGGCTTATTAATGTAATCAAGGGAAACATTATATGAATAATTAGTCAATTTAACACCAATTCTATCGTTGGCAGACCTAAACTACAATTAAAGAGGCCACGGTTTAAAGATTTTTCTTAAATATGTTGGTTTATTTCTATCGCTCCTTCCTAAATTATCCATTATTTCACTAATAAATGAAAATATAGGTTCCATAATAAGTCTTTCTTCGCTTACGTAAACAATTAATTTTTCGTGGATAGAAAATTCTATCTTTTGAATTAATAAAAAACATTTTGGTTTAAGACATTTTTCTATATATATATATATATTTAGATATATAAAATGAAACTCCTCTCTGTCACCGATAAACTAGACATAATGAATCAGACATCTTTGCCCTAGTGTCAAAAGGTATGCACTACAAAATAAAAAGTTAAGTCATAAAAATGATTGAATATAACAAATAAAAGTGTATGATTGTGGTAATATAATATTACAAATTACTTTATTTCCTTAAATCTGATGAGGAGAGAAGAATATTTTCACTGCGTGCGTTGAAATCACCATATTCTGGAAAGCTTTCTTTGCGGACTTTAACATAAACTACGTAAATTGTTTTAAAAGTTTAGACAGGTAATAAATATAACTTCTCTACATTTATGAGTTTAGCACGTATTTTATTAATTACTTAATTCAAGGTGAAGGAGTGAGGATAATAGTTCTTATGGATAAAACCCAAACTAGCGTGGACAGAGCATGTTAAACGACCTCAGTAATAAGTCACATATATCACAATTACAATCAAGCGGGTAGTACCCATGCGCCTAGACCAACTGACTCAATTAGTAATCATGTACCTAAGCCAACTGACTCAATAAGTATTTATGTGTCCAAGCCAACCGACTCATTCAGTACTTATGCGCCTAAGCCAAACGACTCAATAATTACTCATGTACCTAAGCCAACCGACTCAATCAGTACTCATGTGCCTAAGCCAAATGACTCAATAATTACTCATGTACCTAAGCCAACCGACTCAATCAGTACTCATATACCTAAGCCAACTGACTCAATAAGTATTTATGTGTCCAAGCCAATCCGACTCATTCAGTACTTATGCGCTTAAGCCAATCGACTCAATCAGTACTCATGTGCCTAAGCTAGCCAATTCAATCATTACTCATGTGCCTAAATCAACCGACTCAATCAGTACTCATGTGCCTAAGCTAGCCAATTCAATCATTACTCATGTGCCCAAGCCAACCAATTCAATCAGTACTAAATGCACCTAAGCCAACCGACTCAATCAGTACTCATGTGCCTAAGCCAACGTCTAAATAAGTACTCATTCGCCTCTTAGACTAACTGATTCTATCAGTAGGTATGCACCTACAAAGCGATACACAAACAGACAACTGCATTTACTGTGGATAGTAGGGTCTAGATTTGAAATAGCCTGTGTTTAATTATTGTTCTGTGTTGATTTTTCACACGATACAACACAATGATTATTTTTAAAAAAATCTATTTTTGCATTAATCTTAATTGTATCAGATATAAAATAAAATATGATGATACTCTTTTTTTTAGCGGATGCCTCCAGGATTTGTCGGGTAAGCATTCTTGGTCTGTTACTGGCAGTGGCGGATTTGTAACCATCTTACGAGGCTGGGCCACCATGAAGGTGTGGTTACTTCAGTCCGATGAGATGATGTGATTATTATTATTATTATTATTATGTGGTTCCAGTAATAGTATTAAACCTAACTTAATACTAACTAGCCAGACCCTAGAGAACATAGGAACAATTCCTCTTCAGTAAAATTACTTATGGTACCACCAGGAATTGAACCCGAGAACTATATATTTGTAGCCAAGAATGCTGACCACTATGCCATGAGGCCGGCTATAATCAGCTATTTATATTTTAAGTTGCAAAGCACTATCTATAAGTCAACACACACTTCTGCTAGCGGACAACCTGCTGCTCCATTCAAGCAGATTCTTCTCTCAATTTTCTGCCAACTCTGAATAAAGCTTTACTCTGAGGAGTTAAGATGGCCAACCTCACGACCCTATGGTTCAAGAGGTCATGACCCTCAACAAATACCCCTGTCAGAGGCGTCCATACAAGTACCGAGGGATCTTGATTTAGTAACCTGCGTGCGTTAGGTCTATTCATAAATTACGCCACATTCAGAGATAAAGAGCCAATATGCTGTTTAGTTGTGAAGCCTCTTCCTTTAAAATAATTGGCAGCGCTTTTTGACAAAAGGTACAAGGACATTTTCAAAATGTATTTTTAATGCTAGGCCATGTTTACATATCCTTAGAGAGTTATTTTAAGGGGGCACCAAATGGATTACCCAAACGCGTCACAAACGTTCAGAAATCACGCGTTTATTAAGAGGTGGTTCGTTAAGGCTAAGTGGATATAAGATGTCGCTGTAGAATTAATAACCAAACACTTTATCAATTAAGTGAAAAATTATAGCCTGGACATTGGAATCAAAGCCGGGACATTTGGCTTTGCGTGCCAATGATCTACCACTGAACCATCATCTGAGGTCCCAGGTTGTATTCTCGTGTCCAGGTTGTCATTTTTCACCTTATTGAATTTGATTCAGCTATCAGGACTGCTCCTGAGAATAGCCATCACGTATCAGTTTGTGAAACACATGAATTACACACACTCTAGGTTTTAATATCCAAGCAATTTATATATAAAAGTAAAATTAGTTCATTTACAACGAGGTTTTGTACTAAATGTAAACATTCTAAGATTAAAGTAAATGGTGAAAAAATTGAATCGAGCTTTCCTCAAGCAAATAGTCATTTTTTTGAATAGATTCGCAAAAGAACATTCTAAGTTAATTGTGGATTGTCTTAGTGGTTTTGAAGTTCTAGAACTGTCGCTCCGATATTAAATACCGCAGTGCGAAGATAGTTCCCTTCAAGTGGGAGCTGTCCTGAAAGCGAAGTGGGACGCGTTGCATTAAAAAAATAAGTTATTTTGCCATAATAAGCTTACTGTATTTTATTCAGCTGTACTGCTAATGTAGGCGGCCCATTAGGCGTAAATATTTCAAACGGACTGCTGACAACACAATAACATGACAAAATTTGGATGATTTTGGCACTAAAAAGTTTTTAAAATATTACAAAACAGATTTTAAATGCACTTGTTTGCCACCTAATATAATAAAAATAATATAAATATTAGTCAGCAGAGCTTTTGTCAGATAATTTGAAAGTTCGTCTCTCGGTTGATAGCAGGGACAGAAACTACACTACTATTTTTTATGGGCTATACGCTTTTAATAATACTATTCAGGTAGGGATGTGTAAGTTAGAATTATGTGGAAATGTATCCGCATTTGCATGTAGAGGTAAAGTAAAGAAAATATTTAGAGAAAAACTACTCTTTGTACACCTGGCTGTTTTTCTAACTACAAACTTCCCATCACCCGGAAGATCAGACAAGACGAGATTGACGCCTCTGTCTGCATGTCCACAGGTGTGGCTAATACAATAATATTTAAATGTTCTTTTTTATGGAGGAAGGCCGTAACTAATACCCAGCCCCCACATTAGCTAGTGGATCCTGGTCCCCCCCATTCGCCTACCCGACAGTTTATAAACCCCGCGGCCCTCGGTCGCACGCACGTGGCTGGCAGCTGTCCAGGTGAATATTAATGGCTGGGAAGATCTAGGAGGACACGAAGTGCCTCTATCGGACGGGGGCACACGATGAGGATGTCAAGTGTCATGTTGGCGTTTGAGGTGGAGGTGGCTCAGTGACTGATTGCTGGGTGTCGCTGGTTCTAGAGACACTGACCATGGTAGAGAGCAAAGAGGCTCAGTTATTAAGGAGGCCACCTACTGGAGAGCTGAGACGCGTTATCCCAAGCTATGTAAGAAGTGGATTGATATTTCAAAATATGGCTCACACTAAAATGAAGAGAAAAGCTACCAACTTGTCAAAAATGTCGCAGTTCTGAGATCACAGTAAAATGGTTTAAAACATAAAATATATCCTTCCTCAAAATTAAAGTCATGTTATAACATATTCAAAACAGAGCATTCTTTGATAATCGGGGATTATTTTTACGGTTTTGAAGCTTCGGAACTGCCACTCTCATTAGAAATCCCGCAGCTTGAGGATATTTTTCTTGATGTAGGCAGCACCCTTAAGGTGGGGATATAGTTAAGGCGAGAAAAGGCCAGTGTTTTTGCAGTTTTTATAAAAACACTTTTTTTTCCAAAATAGTTAAAATCAATAGAAACATAGAACTTTATTTTATTAACATGGTGATGATATCAACAGTTGTTGAATATCTGTCATGAGCATTTCAGTACTAGATAATAAACTTTTTAAATGAAGGAAAAAAGTTGTCATTAAATTACAGGACACTCTTGATAGATATTTAAGAAATTATGATGTCACCATGTGAAGAAAAATAAACTCTATTTTTCCACTGGATATCATTTGATTTATTTTGACCAGAAAATAGTTTTGATATAAAAATGGCTAACACACCTTTTCTCACATTCCATACATCCCCACCTTAAAGACTTAATATAAGGGGTTGTAATGAAGAGGGCAATTGTAGTGAAAGCCACACCAGTGCACGTGAACTAGATGTCACTTTCTTCTGCTCTGTTTTTCTGGTGATTGGGAGACCGTGGATTTCAAAACCAGTCGGGTGTACTGTTGTTTTCCCTTAATGATTTTTCAATCTCCCGTCAGTAAAATGCAGTAACACTTTCTATACATTTTACCTTCCTCATCCATAGTCCGCTGGAGAAATTATAATAATTTGTATAGTCCAAAAGTAGAGGTAGTTTTTTTTTAGAGGAAATGCACCCCCATTAGGGAGAAAAAGGGATAGAAAAATTACAAGTTGAAAAATAGCCTTAGTACTTCCAGCCAAGATTCAAACTTTGACCTCTGAGTCATCAGTAATACAATATGTTATAAGTCTGACGTCTTAGACCATGTGATCATCGGTGTGGTCGGATTTGATAGGGATTTTAACGAATCGCACAACGTGTTGTGGAGTTATCTGATGCTGGTTTCCAACACACTCTTCATTTCTCTCTTTTTGTTTATTTGATATTATTTTCTCTCACAACTTTTATTTCTTTCTTCCTATCTTTATCCTTCTGTGTCCATAGGTCTACTTATAATGCCGTCTTTCTCAAGTAATACGGTGGTATTCATTTTGTGGTTCTTTAAGATATTGCCATATGGATAGCAAAACGTGGTGAAAATAATATATTAGAGGAAGGCAATATTTTAAAAGAACCACAAAATGAATTCCACCATGTTATTTGTCCACATACTTATAATAAGCGGGTAGGTATGAGAACGGCGTAGTGTTATATTAAATGTACCAACATTTTCTTGGAGAAAGGGTAGAAAACCATTTAGGAAAAATACATCCTGAGGTTACCTAGCTGAGTTTTTGAACTCTTGACTTACTCATCACAGGCAAACCATACAAGACGAGCTTGACACCTTAGTCCACGTATCCACCGGATATGATAAACTCTCTATAATACACGCATGCGCACTATTCAGAGCAGCCATAGTTCAGCCCCACGTCGTCCAACTTCCCAACGCTGGTGTCGTATCTTCAGCCTGATGTGAAGTGTTGCGTGGCACATACGTAAGGGTGTTAGACCTCGTATGAATATGTCGTCGTCTTCATGATGATGTATGATGATGGGATTGTATCCGCCGACCGTGACATCCATCAACTCACTCGTTTCTCCCGGTTCCGCTCTGCTTGGAGGAATTCTCATGGGTACCAAGGCTGATCGGTACATTGCCTTCCAATGGGACGGCGTCACCGGAACATGGCGGAGGAATATTGAAGAAGATTTGACATATTTCAAATTTTGCGTTTCAAGGTATCTATCACCTCAGTTTATCTCGTCCCCACACTGGTGGCCACGCAGACTTAACGTCAAGCTCACTTGATTCGGTTTGCCGGTGAGAGGAATGTCGGGGTTTTAATCACGGTCGAGCATACTGAGGGTGGATATTCCTTTCTGTTTTCCAATTCTCTCCTCAGATGCGGCTACATTTACTCTAAATTATTCCTCCTTCATAATCACACATTAATTTAATTACATGCTAATAGTATGGGTGTGTAGCTAGACTCAGAATTATTTTTTTTAAACTCCTATTGAAGTAACACCGATATTTACTCTCATTGTACCAAGGTATAAGATACGTCTTGTCTGGTTTACAGGTGATGAAAAGGTCACATTTGTTGGAAAGTAAACCTTCAGTTGAGCCAAGATCCTTCAGACACCATCACCGAAAACGAACAAAATAAACGCACTGCCACTAATACATATTTTGAAAATTTATACCAGATTCTTTTTTAATAAATCCTGTTTATCAAATCTAACGACACAAATTCATTTATTTTTTTATCCGAACCTGGCAAAATGTTCCTTAGAAGACTGCTGATGACTCAGTATTTCATTAACTCATCAGTAACTCAAATAACTTAATGATCACATATAATTGTTGGATTTAGCCTATACATACAGAGGCTAGGCATGCGTAGTCTAGGAGTAATAAGTCGATTCTTTCACCGTGTACATAGTATTCTCCAAATGAATAGAAAGAAATAGCCTAATTACTTTCTTTAGTTTTTTTTCCTTCCCACTCACTTTGCTATTACAAGGTCCCACTCCTGTCCGATTATAAAAATAGACCTTGAATGCAGCTGTAATTAGTTGACTTTTTCGTTTGTTGTCATGGCAACTATAAACTATCTAGTTACGTAATTAATTCTGAAGCAACATTGTATCATATTTTTAAGTTAATTTGTGCAAACAATGCGCTTTAAATTACTACGTTCAACAAAAGGGTTACTAAGATCGCCGTCTAACCAAAAGGAAATATCTTCACACAGCTGTATTTCTTAAGGGAATAAGAGTTTTTTTATCTCCAAACACAATAAAATAAAACTTATTATCTTAGTATTTTCTTCTGTAACCATATTAATAGTGTACTTTATTTGTTTGAGGAAGTTTGGATCTATATTTCTAGCCATTTACTTTTGAGCTCAGAACTGCAGGATTCCACCAATTTCACTTTTACATGAATCTTTTCATTACTATCAAACTTAAAATATAAGATTTATAATCCTATAATAACATGTTGATGCCTTTTAACTCCATCATGACTCGCCTCGGTGGAGTAGTTAGATAACGCGCTAGTTTTGTGTTGAGCTAGACTGCCGAGGACGGGGAGATCGAGGTTCGAATCTCGTTCGGGTGAACTGGGGTGGTTTTTCCTAAATAGTTTTCCCCTCTCCCTCCACGCAAATCTGTGTTCACTTCCTCTATATTCAACCTTCCCAATCCCTTACCCATTAGCTTAATTAGTACTTAAGCGTATAACCCGAACGGGTAGTAAGACTCGGTGCTAAATAAATAAACTCCACTATGACGTGAACCATATTTTGAAATCACAAATCACTTCTTAAATAACACCAGATTTCTAGACGTCTGAAAACGTCTCAGTGACCTCGTAAACTCCTTTATTATAAATAACAAGGAGTAGAAATAAAGAAGGTAGCTTAGAGGAATTGCACCGACATTATTGTGGGAAATCGATTTGGAAATCATATTAATACATTTATTTTCTGCACCTTACCTCCTATTTTGGTTATTTGCATATTTATGATAGTAAAGTAGGAATAAAAAGTGTGGAATGCATAATAAACGTGCCCACATTTGCAGATAGACAATTCAGAAATAAATACCTTCAGGACACCCACCGAGATTCGGACTCCAACCTCTCCGTCACCAGCAAATCATTCTATTGAGAGCCTGATACCCTTTTCAAGGTCATTGGCACCACCAGTGCATCATATAACCTAAGGGAACAGGTTTTTGATGGTCTGTTTTTAAGAAACTGTATCATCTATCTATGAATTAAATAGCCATGCTATTTTAGTTGTTAACTACGGTAAAAGCCGCATCTAGATATTATATTCTTTAAATTGAAAAATGACACCTTAACACGGGAATCGAGCCAAGGACTTTTGACTTAGTACGACAATGCTCTTATATAGCTCTCATATGTAACTGACGTACTCACGTCCATTAGACTCTGCCCAAAATTATGAGTGAAGAATGGCCCTGGGCAACGGATTACCCCTGGATACCTCATTGGTAGAGCATTGGCGTACCAAACCAAAGATTCTGGTTTAGATTCCCTTGTCCAGGTGTTATTTTTCTATTTAAATAATATCCTCTATCAGGTAAAGATTATTAAACAATCCGTAGAGAGTCAGAACCAAACCTACTCCTCACGGGTTGGAGTCTGGCTTTCTAGCATGCGCGCCTAACTCTGCCTGTAAGAGAAAATGACTTTTTTTTAAATAGTAAAAGTTTCTTATTACAAAATAAGGACTACATAGATATTTTTTTTTCTGCGGGTCAGATTAAATCAGATAGCTATAAAATGATTTTAATCGGAAACAGAGTCTCAAATTTAAGTAAGTTTTTGTGACTAATTAGTATGTTGTAATTAGACCGTGTTAATGAAACCTATTTGTGTTTTATTAATTCCTTATTGACATATAAAATCTTGATGATCTCCTATTGTACAGTGGAAAATAAATAAACTAAAAGCACAGGTTGAGAATTGTTCCGTTATGCGCATCTTAATACCCTTCCGTTATATATCAATATCTATACTAATGGAAATATTAGAAGAATAGGAGAGAAGTAACTGTAATTTCGTTAAAGCTAGAGTAGGGAAACAATACTAGGTGAACCCACCTTAATTCACCCGTTCGGGAGTCTAACTCTAACCTCTCCAATACAGACACACTATAAAATACAAGACTGGCGCCTTTGTCGGCGTGTCCACCAATGAGGATCAGCCTTGTCTATAATAAACTAAGGTGACTTGGTGGTCTAGGGGTAAGGTGTCAGACTTCTGTGCTGAGCGTCCGGGGTTCAATCCTCAGTCCCGGCACAGATTTATCTGATTGCTAAGCCCTTCCTTCACCTCTGACAAGACGTGTATTAATCACAATTTGTGAATGTGAGGAATGCTAGGCCTCCACCGTGGTTCAGATTCCACGTTAAACTGTAGGTCCTCCATTTCATCTCACATTCACCCTACCATTACACATTAGCGTGCGTATAACCCGAACGGGTAGTAAGATGCGGTGCTAATATTAATAATATAATAAGCCATGCTTCCCTGATAGTTCAAACACGCTTGATTTGGATGTGTAATACATGTATAATAATATATAGCTTGCTAGTAAATGAGGGATTAAATAGCCAAACTATTAAATTTGTTATTCACGGCTAGAGCCACATCAAAATACCATATTCTTTAATTTGGAAAATGAAACCTGGACACGGGAATGGAATCCAGTACCTTTGGCTTAGCGCGAAAATGCTCTAATGTAGCTCTCATAATATGTAGCTGACGATTTCCACCCGTCCATCACAGACTGTGCCTAAAAATATGAGTGAAGAATGACCCTGGTTACGGAATGACTCCTGGATAGAGCACTAGCGTATTAAGCTTAAGGTCCTGGGTTCGATAACCGTGTCCATGTGTCATTTTTCAATTTAAAGATTATGACTGTTGGGAGGGTCTAAATGCTAAATAAAAGCAGGTTGTTAATTAATATTATTATAATATTTGTTATTAATTAACAGCCTGATTCTATTTACCATTTAGGCCTACTATCAAGCTATACATGTTTTTATAATCGTGTTTTTTTGGGGTTTTTTCCGCACCGCGTACTAACCACCGGGGTTATATGTCTCTGTGATAGTTACACTAATGTGTTAGGGATTAGGAAGGATGAATTTAGATAAAGTGTACCCGTATTTGAGTGGAGGGAGAGTGGAATACAATGTAGGGAAAACCACCCTCAGTACACCTGACCAGGATCAGACCACAATCTCTCTGTCTCCGAAAGTCTAGTCTAACATGGGAGTGACGCCTTAGACCATGCGGCTACTGAAGTGGGTTTTATCGTTTTAATAACTGAGTTCCTACTATACATCATTATTAACTCGCCTTTTTTTTCCAAGCACCACGTCTCACTACCTGTTCAGTTTATAAGCATATGTACTAATTATGAAAATTAGTTAGAGAAAAACAAGGTTGAATTTAGAGTAAGTGCACCCACATTTGTGTGGAGGGAGAGTGAAAAACAATTTTGGAAAATCACAATCAGTATACCTGACCGGGATTCGAATCACAATCTCCTTATAATTGGCAGTCTGGTCTAACACGAGAGCCAAACCTTAAGCCATGCGGCCACCTAAGCAGGTATCTCGCCTTATTAAATAAAAAACTGTTGTAAACAATATTTTCATAAAAAAATGCTTACTTTAAAGTATCACACTTGGCGTCAACCACACCAGTGGACACATGGGCTAAGGTGTCAGTATAACTTTTCCTTGTTTGTCGCTGACAGAAAGATCAGGGTTTAGATTCCGGTCAGGTTTATTGAGAATATTTTTTTTTATTAAATGATTTACCACTCTCACTCCCCGCAAATTTGTGTACATTCTAATTAAATAATAACTTCCTTATCCCTAACTCCATTTATTTAAATATGCGAATATGCGTTGGGTATTGTCTGATTTTGGTAGAAAGACACTTTTATATAATACAAATATATGTTTATGCGATCAGCAATTATAACATTTCACTATTATTATTGATAATCTTAATTATATATAATTCTTCTGTACGTGTGTATGTCACTGAACTCCTCCTAAACGGCTGGACCGATTTTGATGAAATTTTTGTGTGTGTTTTAGTGGGTCCGTGGATGGTTTAGATTCACAATTGGAACTGGTAGGTGGCGCTGTAATCGGGTTCTAGGAATTATTTTTTATGTTTTAGGGAATTTTTTGAGGGGGGATTTTTTTTAGATTTTTTTGCATGTAACCTCAAAATTTCACCCCCACCCCCCACTACCACCACCACCCAATATTTATAATAATTAATATAATATTAATAATTGACCGTTAAAAAATCATAAGTTCATCAATAATTGACCGTTAAAACCTTCTGAAAAGTTCATGAATAATTGAACTTCTGAGAATAATTCATGGTTATGTTTGTTTTTCGATACAGCTGATATTTGTGGAGTTGTGGGCGAAATGCCAAAAATGAAAAGATGTTTTATTTTGTATGTTGTCTTGACAAACACTGAATTTGTAATATTTGTGTAACTCACTAATTGGAGTTCATTGTGAATTTGTAATTGTGATGATCACATAGTATTTGTTTTATTATCGAAATAAATTATGCCACCCAAACGAAAAGCTGACGTTCGGGCAGGACAACGTCTGTCGAGTCCGCTAGTATTTTATATTTATTGTTAATATCTATCAAAAGTGACAGATCCATATCACATGGCTTGATGTATGAATACTTTTCTAGTGGTCAGATAAGGTTCTTCCCAGGAAAAGTATATAGTAGAAAGATGCGGTGTACACACAAGGGAGCTTGTTGAGTATATCTACTTACGGGTGTATGCTTCTGCATATTTTGGTTTTATAATTTATTTATTTGTTAGTTTTCCAGATCGTGTGTTTTTCATGTCCATTCCTTGTCTAATTGGACCTTATAAAACATAAAGTCTAGTTATATATCAAAACAAGTCATAAATATAATGTATAATCGTCGCAGGTTAGTGGTAAGATCAAGCGGTTTTTACCCGGGGTTAAAACTGTTAAAATAATTATTCAATAATTAATTGCTCGTTCATAAACTGCTGCGCCACTGTTAACAGAGTGGAATGAAACGTCCCAGGACAATAGAATCTCACTAATAAAGCGAATAATTGGTTTTAAAACTATTTCTACCCATTATATTTATTGACTTTACACAATAAAGTAGTGAAGGATAATTTTGTGGTTAGTTTTTTTGCCCCATAGGTGTTTTGCTGATATTCAACCAAGATAGGTTACTGGAACATTCATATATAGTATATCCATTAAATCTATTAATTTGTACGACTTTATCTCCTTTTCCTCGGATGTTTTGCGTCCTAATACCCGTCCGGGGTATAATCAGATCCAAACTAATTGGGTAGAGATAAGGAAGTTAGAATATAAAAGGTTTATACTAACTTTTTCTTGAAAGGTAAGTGGTAAACAATAAAGCGGAAATTTTCTCCTTTCATCCGATCAGGTTTTGAAGGCAAACCAGTATATTTCTATAATGACACCTTTGACCGAGCGATCATTGGTGTTAATTTTGCAACTATTCTTATCTTTGACCTAGTAAGTTTAGTAATTACATACTTGTTAAATATGCAATGAGTACAAACATGTATTTATGACACCCACAAGCCTTGGAATTAAATGCTATTTTGATGGGAATTATAGTTTTAATCAAACAATAAATATAACTACTTTAAATTGGAATTTGTTTGGTGTTGGCTTTCAAGCTAAATTTCAATAATAAGGCGTGTTAACTAACATTAAGGTGACCGTAGATTTTTATTTTTTTCATTCAAAATTAATTTCATGTAGTACATGATTATATCAGTTTCATTCCCAATCAATTCCTGTTAAGAGTGATCCAGTTCATCTGCATATTTACACTAATTGCGTAGAGATGGATAAGATAGAACGTGAGAAAAGTACCTAAATTTGGATGAACGGAGTTAAGGAAAGCATTTAGGAAAAACCATGGTCAGTACACCCAACTGGGAATCAAACCCCGATCTCCCCATCAACGGTTATTCATCCTACTGCAAGAGTGACGTCTTAGATCATGCAAGAACCTACGTGGCTATAAGTTTTTTTCACAGAAAGCTAATTTATTTATTTTTGTTTGGTTGGTGTTTTATTTATTTTGTGAATATCCAAATGATTTGTAGAGCTATTTAGGTAACTAAATCATAATTTAATTTGGTCTGGGAAGTATGAACCAGACCATAAAGAAGATAGTAGCCAAATTGATACATCATATTAATTGATTAGCTACAGTAAGAACATCGTAGGAAGAAAAGAATATTTAAAAAAAACTTACATTTTTCTGTCAGAATTGATAGCATTCTTAGCATCATGTTATATCCTGATCTATTTGTTTAAGATTAGATAATTTAACTAATTCTCTCTAAATCCCCTGACTTTTCCAATCAATCTAAATCAGATCTTAATATTATATTCAAATCAATTTCTGAAGGTTTATTTATGATCAACAATCTATGTTCTTATTAAAAATAAATAATAATAAATATACATACATATGTTCTTATTAAAAATAAATAATTAAATAATATACATTAAAAAATATCAAGCATCCCCCTAATGAAATATAAAACAATTTATCAATAATAGTAGATAAGAGGCATATTGAGTTCAAATAAAATCCTTAAAATTCCATTAGTACTGTCCCACCCAGGAAGGCTTGGGAAAGTCTATAAAAAAATTCAGACTTTTTGTGATTTTTGTGCAAATCTATATCTAAAGAAACGTTTTTAGGAAAGCTCAACCACTTTTTTTTTTGTGGTATTGAGCACCCTGATTTGACAGCGCTAATACAAATATTCACCATTTAACGTGAAATATACATGGGTCTAGATGAATATTTTTAGTGAAGGAGTCTAAGAAGTCTTGTCAATAATTTTTACTGTCAAAAGCGCTTTTTCTATTGTGTAGATAAAACTCTCTTTAACCACTGTAGAAATTTAATTATTTTTGCTTCTATAAATTTCAAAATATGAGATAATAGTACCAAATTTGGTTGTTGTTTGGGAGTGTATGCTAGTAATGTTTTTATAGTGAGTAGATGCATAAATTGTAAAATAGCTTTATTTTAATTTATTTTCTACCTTCCCCTATAACCCCTATGATTTTTTTTTAAAGAATTAACACCCTTTACCTCTTTTCCCCTGAAAAAACTTTCTGAAGATGGTCATGAATCATTTGACGTATGAATATATGAAAGTAATTTCATTAACTCTTGTAACCAACTGTCAAATGCTGTTGTTCCCTCCATAGTTCTAATACACTTACCTTTTCTCATTATCGTGACTAATGTTCTATTAGCAGTTGGGCCACTCACACACACTGGTTTGAACACTTATTAAAACAATATTTTAACGCTCATTCGCAACCAAACCGGTAAACTAAATACACATAAAGCTGCCATGTGAACTGTGTTTATTAATT
This sequence comes from Timema genevievae, assembly GCA_902155825.1. Taxonomy (NCBI): domain Eukaryota; kingdom Metazoa; phylum Arthropoda; class Insecta; order Phasmatodea; family Timematidae; genus Timema; species Timema genevievae. The sequence continues at coordinate 154,650 of CABFWO010001157.1, read as the reverse complement.
ATTGTCCCCTAAATTTCACCACAACTTTTCATATTTGTCGATTAAAAAAAACCGTCTACCTCATAGGTCTTTCTTTTAAGAACAAACCCATTTTAAATATGTCCTAAAGGCCTGTCGACTAATCATTTTTTAAATGTCATCTTATAAAATTTGATGAACCGATTAATAAGTTCGGGTCAAGTGGTCCTCGCGTGCTTCTGTCCATCCGACGCGCGCATACTCACAAGTCAACCTACGTGTGACCACTAGAACCGAGAACCTTCACCTGGTTCTTCGTAAGAGCACTAACTTGGTCTTTAGCGGGGAGCGTCTTTTTACTCCTGGATAGAACTACCTTCCCCCCTCCAGCCTCCTTGAGCCCTATTTACGTACCCCCCCTGCTCCCGTCAAGAGCTGGGTGGACCGGTGATGGTGGATCAGATAGATAGAGGTCGTGGGTTCCGATACTGCACAATCCAAAAGTTCCTAAGAGACCCGCATCGTTTGACACGTGGCCTAAAGGTGTCTGACATGCGCTGACCTTTGTATCGATTGATTGGAAGGTTAGGGGGTTCAAATTTCAGCCCACTTGTGTTTTTTACCCATTCTATCACTATGATAACACAAGTGCACTTCTTTAAAATATCCTTCTTCAAATTAATTATGTTAATTAATACAGTTAATTTTACGTGGACTATCTCGTCTAGTTTTGTTCGCTGGCAAGGGAGAGGTTAAGGTTGAAATTCCATCCGGGTGTACTGAGGTGTCTTTTCTCAAGATGGTTTCCCACTCTACCTACATTCAAGTGCAGATACACGTACTCTAAGCTAAACCTTCCTCATCCGTACACTTTTTTACATACTCTATGACATTAGGTACTCGAAAGCTCATTGCCGCGCTTACGAAAGTACGCCACCTATCCCTATCTCGAGCTAGTTCTATCCAGTCTATCTCATTACACCCCCTCTCTTTCAGGTCCAGTCTAATCTTATCCTCCCATCTGCGTCTAGGTCTTCCCAATAGTTTCTTCCCATTAGGCTTGCCAGTCAAATACCCTGGACACGGTTCTAGATTCTTCCATTCGCGCAGCATGTCCTGCCCACCGTAATCTATGAGACTTCACTATCTTGACAATGTCTTGTGGATGAGTACAGATTATGTAACTCATCATTATGTAACCTTACACTCAGCAGTAGCCTCATCCCTTTTTGAACAAAGTATTTTGCTAAGCACCTTGTTTTCTATCACTCTACATTAATTTTTGTCAAGAAAGGTAAGAAATCACGTTTCACACACATAAAGAAAGTATTTTATCTTTTACTAATATCCTCATTAAAATAGTTATTGCTAGTTAATATTGTTCCTATCCATACCCTATTAGCGTAAGAACTGTGGAGATCACAGACGGGTGGTAAGACACTGTGTAAAAGGTAATTATATACATAATTATATAATTTAGATATTACGCCATTATATACAATGCTAAACCAGTGGGAAAACCTTAGTTTTTGTAATTAAACTATTATGTACATAATTGTATATGATGGTTTGTGAGAAATACTTTTAATGAGACAAATAATAGGACGAATCTCTCACATTAAAGTGAATAATAATGATGTCTCACTTGAGTTTCTTCAAATATTTTCAAGACAAATTATGATTGTACTTTTTTACTCGTGTTTTTTTTCCTTCCCGTTTCTTACTGCCCATCCGGGATATCGGCATATTCATTATTCACACGAGGTAGGGAGTTGGAAGGTATAATTTAAGTAAATTTACCTGTGAGGCTGTAGAGAAGAAAACTTACCCTTAGTACACCTGGGCAAGAATCTATTCCATCTAGAAATAAACAAGACAGTATGAGGTTGAATCCTCAACATGTGTATTCATCAATATTTGTAGCAACAACATAAATTAATAATTGTTTTACGGTGTAGACTAAACATTCTCAAGCTAAATATAAGCCTACCTATATATATTTGTAACAATATTTAAAATTATTTTTCCGAGCTAAGGAAGAATTTCTTATTGCTACACAAATTAAAACTACGTCTACGTACCCGGCTAAAATTTGCCTTAGTCAACTTTCTCACTTGACCAAATCAAAGGGATTTTAACAAAGCTCAGAGTTTTGTGATTTTTGTGAGAATCTACATATCAATACTTTTTTTAAAATATTTCTGTCTCTTTTGATGACATCGAGAAACCTGTCATAATAGCGTCCACACATTAACCAATTAACGTAGGCTATATATATAAAACATGCTTTAGCTGATAAATCTCATCGCAATGCAATCAAATAACTATGGCAAAGTGTTTTATTCGTTCGTTTGAGAAATATTAATGAAGTGGTTAAAATAATAACATTTCTGCCTAGTTAAGAAATTAAAATCCTTCAAAGTGTGGTAATAAAATCACCCCTTAAGTACCTTAAGAAAATTATGATGGCTTCGCTTCGTTTGTAAAGGGTTGGATATTAAAAAAATATCCATAAAGCTATAACAAAACCAGATACAGTTTTAGTTTCAAAATAATTATTTTTACACAAGACACTAAAAATCCAACCCTATAATGTGATTGAGAGGGTCAAATCATTTCTTCATCCCTTAATGTGTTTTTTAAATTAGTGAGCTCAACAGGGGGTGCTACTTAGACATCTAAAGGAAGGGGGTGAGGAAGGTAGCTGAAAAGGAAATCCAGCTATAAAAACATGATTTACATTGGTGAGCACGCGGAAAGAATGTCATGCTCATATAGTCTAGTTTTCCGGTATCCGGGGAGTTTGGATAGAATCTTAGCTGGGTGAACTAAGAGTGGATCTTAATCAATTGTTTAGCAATATCCTTCACGCAAATTCTGATATATTTCCTATAAATTCAACCTTTTGTCCTTACCCCATGAAAGTAATTAAAATTGGCACATGGGTGGTAATACACCAGCTCTTCAAATGATTTATCTGGACGAGAGTTGAGCCTCGAGATTCCCACGATCGGCAGCAAAATAATCGCTCCTTGGATCACTAAGCTACTATTTCAACACATCTGCCTATTGACCTTAGAGTCCATTGTTTAGTTACAAACACAGTATAGCAATGTTAAATTCGTGAAATTGGGGTTTCACCTTTCACAGTAATGAATTGATGGACGGGAAGTCTACTGCTAAGTTTGAGCTTAAATTAAACTAACATGTAATTTGTATATATATACATAAATCTCCAATATCACCGATGGTACTTTTAGCTATACCTTGGATCATTAGCTAAGTTGACAAGCGTGCTACCAAGCTAAATGCTCTGACATACCGATTACATAGCTAAAACCATTGACATCCTTAGACTACAGACAGCCCACACTGAATATTGTGCTCAAATTGACAGGCACACTGCCCACTGAGCTAAAAACTACACACCGATTATAGTGCTAGAAGCAATTAAATACTGTAACGAGATCAGTGTCCAACTGCTGTCATTTGTCTGCGCTCTCTCTTGCCATCCTTGTTTAGTAGGTAACTAGCCAACCTCACAGCTAAGAGGATCGGAGGGGACAGGGGGTAACGTAATTGAAAGGAAAGTAACGCATTTAGAAGAGTCTGGGTTCGTTTCCTTCGAATCCATTAGAGTAGTCTAGTAATAAAGGATTTCAGGCTCTTGACTGTGACCCTTATATATACACGGTCAGTGGTCAGCGAAGGACCTCCAGTCCAAGTTGAGGTTATCCAAGTGAATGGACCGGCGTGTCCGGGAGTAGTGGGCCAGCGTGTTCAGTGAGTGAGCCAGCGTGTCCAACGAGTGAATCAGCGAATATAGTGTTCCTGTAACGCGGATAAGCGCAGTGTGTCGTGTGCGGGGGACCAATGACGGTGTGCCAACTTGGTTCCCGACGAGCATGTCCGGCAGCAGGTCGCATGTCGAGGCAACTACAACGTGTTCGGGTGTTCATGAATCTCAGGTCAGCGCAGAATATGTAAACTATGTCGGCGACCCGTAAAGGACTCATGGGTGACGTGGACATTGATTTTTATTATGAACTGTGTTTATATTGAATATTATTAGTGGTTGCTATATTTGAAGAGTTATTATCTGTTTTATAGTTATTAATTTGTTTATTTAATTTGACTCTATTTCAAGTATGTACGGTACCTATATTCTTAAATAATTAAGTGACTGTTTGGATGTTAACTTAATCAGTGTATGTGCTTATTTTATTGCTTTTTATCAACACCTTGAATATTACTTGTGCATTTTAAATCTTATTTAATCAACAGTGTACCCCAATGTCCTGAAAAGAGCTCGCGGTTCATATGGTGACGTGTGAACGGCCCATGACCCCTCCAGGTTGCCCGTATACACGTTACAATACAGGCAGCGCGCAGGAAATTAGTCTCAGTGAATACATCCATCTTTAATGTCTCAATTAAAACTAATAATTTGATTTAAAAAATGAGCATATATACACAAATGCGTCAATCTAGTCTTGTCTGATTTTACAGTGACGAAGAAGTCTTGGCTTGAATCTCATACATGTGTATGGCCACTAAATGGTTTCCCATCCTTCCTCCAAGCAAATGTGGCAACCCTTTCCTTAAATTATATCTCCCTTATTTCTATGTGATCTGTGTAAATATGCGAGTAGCCCGGATGGATTGTAAGATGCAAGGTAATATGCATTTTAACTAAGCTAGTTCAAGGTATTATGCATTTTAACTAAGCTGATTCCGGGTAGTATGAATTTTAACTAAGCTAATGGCGTAGGTAGCACGAAAATACCCCTGTTCACGGGGAGGGAGCGAGGGCAAGCGTTTAGGAAAAATTACTTCAGTACGCTTGACCGGGATTTGACCTCAAGATGTGGAAAAATGTTTGATACTATAATTAACGTATATCGATATTTTCCTTTTTGAAACCATTAGATACTTAAGTTTCGATACTTTTACTCACATCAGTACTTACATCCAGTATCGGATTGGTATATAAAGAAATCATCAATTATTAATTATTTATGTAGGCTATTGGTGGTTATTATTTATTAATTTTTAAGACACTATCTCTATATTATTATTATTGTTTAGTACCGCGTCTTACTACCCGTTCGGGTTATACGCTTAAGTACTAATTACGCTAATGGATTAGGAATTGGGAAATTTAAATTTAGAGGAAGTGAACCCGCATTTGCGTGGAGGGAGAATGGAAAACCATTTAGGAAAAACCCTCCCCAGTTCACCCGACCGAGATTCGAACCTCGAGCTCAACACGACTAGCGCGTTAGCCAACTACGCCACCGAGGTGGGTCACTATCTCTATAACCTAGCTAAAACTTCTTACTTCTTCGACCAGCAAAAAGCTAAACCCATAACTAGACGCTAATATATTATATTATAATTATTTAACTATCAGTTTAAGTAATGTAATATAAGGTATCGTAAAACTTAAATTATAGCTCAAAAGTTCAATTTATTGTAATAAGATAAGTAAAAGAAAGCTAAGGTAATTAAGGGGAAAAAACGCCATTTACATACCAAAAAAAGCCCATGATATGTGGCTAAGATCTCGTGCGGATTATTTCGGACTTCCCCGTCATCGGCAAACCAGACCAACAGGCGAGATTGACTAGATATAAGAATTTTCTGCAGTGGCGGCTTGTGGTGGAGGGGTTAAATTGCAGAGGTGGCACCTAGGGCCTATGATACTTCAAAAATATAGTGTTAAGAGACGAGTGGGTTATAAGAAGGGGTGAGGTGGCACGGGGGCGGGGAGGGGTAGACAGGAAGCACGGAGGATAGGGGGGGAGACAAATGTCAGGCCAACCTTAAAATTATCTTAGTTAACTTATTGATGATAAAAAATTAAAGTAAGATTTATGAAAATAACGGGTCTACAAAGGCTCGTATTTATTTGTTTCTTTACTACTTTTTTTTGTACCGCGTCTTACTACCCGTCTAGTTTATATGCCTAAATAATTATCATTCTAATGTGTTAAAGATGAGGAAGGTTTAATATAAAGGAATTGCACCCACATTTGCATGGAGTGAGAGTAAATAACTAGATGAGCTCAAATATTTACCAATGTCATCAATAAACACATTAAAGAGAAGAGGACCTAAATTAGACCCCTGTGGTATGCCACATGGTGCTAAAAATGTATTTGAGGTGGGAGAATCAATGTTAATAGTGAATGTTCTTTCATGCAAATAAATGCTGAACCAGTTTACATATGAGTGAGAAAGTCCAAAATTACCAAGTTTAGAAAGAATAATACTATGCTGACATAAGTCAAATGCCTTACTTTGGTCAAAATAAATAGCATCAACCTGACCTTGGGCAGAGACTTGAGGGGCAACATGCCCAAGAAATTCTACAAAATTAGTGACAGTAGATTTATTTTTTATAAAGCCATTTTGATTATCTGAAAGTTTATTTTAAGGTGGTGGAAAGTATGCTCATTTATGATTTTCTCGAATACTTTGGAGAAAGTGTTTAAGAGAGGAATTGGTCTATAATTACAAACATTTGTTTTTACCCATTTTTTATAAATAGGTATGACAACAGATTGTTTCCATGAGAAGAAAAGTTTAATTTTGACAGGCTAATGTTAAAGATATAGGCTAATAAAGGGCTGAAAATGCTGGCACAGCCTTTAACAATAAAACTTGGAATTCCATCTGTCCTAGCACATCTAGAAGAACTCAATTTTTTATAGCATTAGCAACATCCAAGGATGTAATGTGGCATGGATACAAGGTCGCACTAGTTTCAATAACGGGGCAGGGTAAGACAGGAAATGCTGAATTATAAACGGAATGAAAGTAGGTCCCAAACTCATTAGAAATTTATAAAGGATCCGCTATAATCTTGCCATGAATTTCTAGGTTAGACGGGAAAACTTTATTCACACGATTATTTTTAACAAATTTTCAAAATTCTTTAGGTTTGCATTTAATACTATTTTTTATTGAGTTGATCCAATTGGCTCTGTCTATAATCAAAGTATTTTTTAACTAATTTACGAAAATGAGAAAAATGTGAATAGAATACACTCTTATTTGTTAGGTTAAACTTTTAGAATTTTTTTTTCCTAGTATAATATTTAAGAGTAAACGAAAACCAATTCGGATATTTGGATTAATTAAGAATAGTAATTTGAGGAATATGCGTTTTGATTTTCCTTTAATAATAATAATAATAAAAATGATAATAATAATAATAATAGAACCCGCCTCGGTGGCGTAGTTGGCTAACGCGCTAGGCGTGTTGAGCTTGACTGCCGAGGACGGGGAGATCGAGGCTCGAGTCTCGGTTGGGTGAACTGGGGTGGTTTTTCCTAAATGGTTTTCCACTCTCCCTCCACACAAATGCGGGCTCACTTCCTCTAAATTCAACCCTCCCAATTCCTAATCCATTAGAGTAATTAGTACTTAAGCGTATAACCCGAACTGGTAGTAAGACGCGGTGCTAAAAATAAATAATAATAAAGTAATAGAAAAGTTTCTGGAAAATATATCGTCTCACATAATATCTAGATTGACTCCATAGTCCGCGTGCCCACCGATGTTGGTAATGACAACCTGTCAACCCTGTATTTTGCTTGAACTTCTATTGTGATTTAATAAATGAAGATGATTGAATGCTCCAAAGTAACTGCGGGTTGTCACAATGAGTCATGAAGCGGTGTCTTCTAGTTTTCCTCTGTGTTAATCACATTAGTGTCATAAAGTGCCATTCCGTGATAAGGAAGGTACTCTCCCTGAGTAATGGGCTATTTTCATTCATGAACATGGCATGGTACGAGGATAATAATATTGTTGGCTTTGATAGATATATAATAATTGTTAACATGTATTCATAGTTGCTCAGTGGTGACAGAGCAATTCAAGGCGATAGGCTCACATTTAATTTTTTTGTTCTTTGTCCGCATCTTACTACAGTCTTTATTAAGAAGATAGAAAAGTTAATAGATCTATTGTCCCAAGTTCATAAACCAAGTAATATTATTTGGAGTAAATTCATCACATTTGATATATATACTATCAATACATATAAAATACCACAAATAATCAATATGGAGGAAAGCAACTTTATACAACCAGGCATATTATCAAAGGCGAAGCTTTGGGTATGAATTAAAATAATTACGGAAGTCAGCCGTAACCGAATCATATTAGAATAGATTGGAAAATGACTCCTGGACATGGGAATTGAAACTGGGACCTTTGATTTAGCGCACCAATCCTCTACCACTGAACTATCCAGAGATATTCCCGTGATTTGGGTCATGCCATCCTCAATATTTTAAAAACAGAGTCTGTGCTGGACTAGGGGATATTATTGGTTACTAAGAACTATTATTGGTATCGCAGCCAATAATATAGAAAGATGTTAACTAAGTTGACTGCAAAACTTTTTGTACATTCTTAACTGTAATTCCTACCAAAATCTAACCATATTCTGCCGATATAACCGCATATTTTTTCATTAGTGTGATGGAGTAAAGTAGAATTAAAAGGTAATCAACCTGAAAGTGTGTGGAAAGAGAGTGAAAAACATTTCAGAGAATCATTCTCACTACACTAGGCTGGGATTAGAACCCCGACCTTCTCAAGACCGGCAAACCCGACCGGACGAGATCAATGTGCTATCCCATGTGCCCACCTACTACCTGTTCAAGCTATGTACACATTATGTAATATTAATTACGCTAATAAGTTAAAGATGCGAAGGGTTGAGTTTAGAGTAAGTGTACCAACATTTGTGTGGAAGGAGAATGAAAAGCCATTTAGGGAAAAACACCCTCAGTACGCCTGACTGAGATTCGAACACCGATCTCGCTATGATCGGCAGTATAGTCTATTTAAAGAGTGAAGCCTTAGACCATGCGACCACCGATACAGATATACCTTTTATTGATGTTACTTTAGTTTCATGTAAAACCAATTAAATGATTCTCAAAAGTTTCAAACTATGAAATTATTAACAGCAGTAACAAAAACTTAATTTGATTCTAGCCAATTAGCCTTTATCTTACAAATTATTTCAATTCATAAAATAACAGCTATTAAATAATTTATTAATATTATAACTATTTAATTAATTAGAGTTCAAACTAAGAAAGACGAAAAGATATAAACTAAAATAGGATGATAAATTGCTTTAAATTTAATTGCAATTATTGTAATTGATATGTTAACATGTGGTAAAAAACCAATAGCGTGGAAATAAGAGTAAAGCAAGGGGGCTGATTACCACGAATTATTTCAATTTGTATGGAGAATGGCTTGCAAAGGAAGCTTGATGAGATCAAGAGTCCAGCACACTTGTTATTGGGAAGACCTTGGCTCGATTCCAGATCGTAGTCTACTGGCATCCTTAATTAATGTTACTAGATAAAATACAGTGATCGACGTAGTTCTTGATTTATGTCACAATTAACTTATTTATGTAGTTTGATTATTATACTTGAAGTTTTTTCATAATAAGCTTCAATATTTGGGCTACATTTAAAACAATTTCATTCCAATTTTTAAAAAAAGGAAGCCAATTGAAACTTTTTCAGAAAAATATTTATTTAACCATTTTAGCTAACACGTTAAATTTATTCCATTGAAAAAATAATTTATCTCACACTTTAATTATAAAATAATTGCCAATCTAAAAGCTTTGAATCCAAAAGTTTGTCACTTGAATTGCATATTTAAGTATACATATTTACCGAAATGGTTGTAGTTAATCTAATCACACGTCAGTAACTCATTGAGGTCTCGCTTTAGAAATAAATATGTGTATTTCATATGTATGTGTGTGGGAGAAAGAAAGTTTTAATGAATGTGCGATATTCACAGGCATATCGTCCTACCATTCTACCATAACCATTTAACTAACGGTACCCTGCATTCCCTTTGTAGCTATCCCCATATTATTGTATTCTATAGAAATTTTAGTGACGACAACATAAGGCAGTAGAACAAGATGAACTTTCTATCAAACAGCTAATAGCAGAGAGCAGTAGAACAAGGTGAACTTGCTATCAAATAGGTGATATCAGAGAGCAGTAGAACAAGGTGAACTTTCTATCAAACAGCTAATAGCAGAGAGCAGTAGAACAATATGAACTTTCTATCAAATAGGTGATAGCAGATAGAAGTAGAACAATATGAACTTTCTATCAAATAGTTAATAGGAGAGGGCAGTGAAACAAGGTAAATTTTTTTTCAAAACATTTCTAACAGGGAAAAGTATTTAATTCGGATATTTAAGGTGGAATGGAAGGGATCGTAAGTTAAGGCTATTTTTTTTGATTTTTTAAATAGTTTTTTGTTGTTGACAGCACAAATAATTTTTTTTTCAGTATACAAGTTTAGTTTAATTTTCCACAAATATTAATTTCAAAATTCCTTGATTATCTGTCATGATTAAGCATAGATGCATTTGATGTCAAACTTTTAAAAAAAAACCAAGTTTAAGTAAATAGTAAAATATGCTATCTAGTGAGCTTATGTGTGAGTAAACTTTATATTGTATAGGCCACAGGGCCCAGTAAAGTAAGCTTAGATTGCTTGCTACCTTGGTAATCTCAATATAGGCCTATACTGACGACCGGTGGAGAGGCTTCCATTAACCTTGAAATTGTAGGAACCAAATTATATAGAAAGACAATGGGGGGAAAAACACAAAACAAACAAACGATCAAGTGATCAAACCAACCATGTCATACCCGCACTGTACGTGTGTGTGTGTGTGTGTGTCGTGTGTACTTACAGTGACACGTGAAACCATCACATACAGTGTTGACAGCATCGCTATCAAACTCCTTTATAACATATGTTTTCTGATAGAGATGCGATGTGGGTATCTCTCTTTGGCGCAGTTGTTCTGAATTATTGATTGGTACATACACACTGTCTCCAAATAGAATACGATCTTGGTTCGTAGCCAGGCTGAGAATAAAATAACTGATCATTCGTTTGTGCATTAGTCATATTTACCAAATAGGTCAACTGAAATTCCCTTGTCTAGGCGTTGTGTATTTTGAAATGATAATTTTTTTTAAATAGTCATTTCACGGGATCTTAAGATGTAAGCTATGAAATGTTTGGCGTTGTAGTTTGAACTAGTGTTTGACATAGGAGTCCATAGTTCAATCTTGGCAGAATGCACTTGAAGTTGTTTTACAACACTTATATATTTGCACACAAACTATGATGCATTTATTATAAAATGCACCCTCTAGGCCCTATATTAAATATTCTACCTCAGCTTCCAACCCCCCAGCCTAGCGTCACCTAAACACATTGACACTGGAGAAGTATCTTTCCCTTAAATTATATCTTTAAATTAATATTAAATACGCTTAAAACACAAGCTATTAAATTCTTAATTCATACGGTATTGGAGGGTTGTTTATTAGAAATGTTAGTGTGGATAGTTCGTCCTTTGTTTAGGCTTTCCAAGCACCTGGAAAACCGGGAGATCGGTGAAAGCACAGGAAGTTTCACAAAAATCTAAAACAATACATTAAAATTTTTGTGTATTAGATAAATTTAACTTTAAGCTTTAAACGCTAGACGATTGCATGTAAGAAGATAACTGGAAAACTAAGTTAGCTAATTGAAACATATTTTCCCTCCTTCATTTTCTCCTTGAATCGTAGGTTTATATAGCAATTGCATATACAGTAAAACCTTGTATTGCGAGTAACTTGGTCTGCGAGTGTTTTGTAAGACGAGCAAAAATTTTCAATAAATTTTAACTTGATAAACGAGCGATATCTTGCAATACGAGTAGTACTATGGTTACGCTTTGTCTGCCGAGCAGTGTCATTGGATAGGCTCTTTGTTAAAGTCGCACAAAAAGAAAAATATTCCAGTGATCCAACATATAGCAGTGATTCCGTTAGTGACAGTGAAAGTCGTCCTAAACAATAACACACCTCCTCCTCTCCTCTCTCTTGTCTACCTCACACCAGCCACCATTAAATTTAATAAATAAATTTGATTACAGTACAGTTACATTTAAATAACGAAAATAAAAAAGGTATTAATCATTTTCAGATTAAATATTTTTGGGTTGTGGAACGAATCATCTGAGTTTCCATTAATTATTATGGGGGAAATTCGCTTTGATATAGCCTACGAGTGCTTTGTATTACGAACATGTTTACGAAACGAATTATGCTCGCAATCCAAGGTTTTACTGTAGTTCCTTATTATGATAAAATCGTTATATTAAGAACATCAATTGCATAGCTTCACACTAGTTAATTTTATGAAAAATAAATTTTCATTGTTTTCTACTACTCTCTTAAATGGTAATTTCTTATAAAAAAAACCCCAGTAAAACACGTGGAATTTCGTGTTAAACATATATTGGCAGCCCTGCTTGTTGATTCCCTATGGGGATATCTTTAATCTAAATAGTATTTAAAATTTACTTCCATCCACAATTCGTGAACCAAGGGTAAACCTTGTAAAACAAAACAATTTGGGTCATTTATTGAACTCACAAACTAAGATAAGGAGTTTTGCAACACTTTTTAAAAAAAGCGGGTGCACCTATAAACAAAAAATAATAACCAAACTATCAAGAAAATGTCCCAACTTAAAATATGAAGAATTTGTAATTTAGGCAATGAGAATTAAGCTCAACTTAATTTATTCATTTAAAACCATTCTATTCCATAACTATACTTTTAAGTTGATACTTTTTTTGATGAAAGTAGATAAAGAAGGAAAATCCAATAAAAAAATAACAAATGAATGATTAACAATACAATAATAATGTAACTATGAGCCCCCCATTAATAATAATAATCAGAATTAAGTGCTAAACTCAAATTTACAATTTCTAACTAAATTCTAATTATTATGCTTGCTGGATTCAGTTCTAAGATAACATATTTTAATGCATTAGTTTTAAATAAGTAATTTTAAAACCCATTCACCACATTTTACTACTCTTCCGGGCTGTTATAATATTCACACTGATAAGACAGGGATAAGAGCAGGAAATGTGTCCTCACTCACATGAAGGGAGAGTTAAAAACAATTTAGGGAATATCCCAGCCTTTGTACACATGGCTGATATTCGAGACCCAACTTCTCCATTACAGGCAAGCCAGACAAGAAGAGAATGATGCATTACCTTTCATGCCCACCTATGTGTATCCAAGGCCTCTAATCCTAAATAACTTTCCAAGAAGAACCATCCTTAGTATGTTGCAAAATAAGTGTTATTTTTTAATGTCACGTGTTTGTCTAAATTGATATTAAATAAATATATTTAGCGTGTTCAATTTAGGAGCTAGTTTTAAAACTTGACCCACCAAATACAATTCAATATTGCACTTTGTCTAGCCGATTTTTTATTCTGTTTCGTTTAATAAGGGGCACCCATGAAAAATAATGAAAAATTGCTCCTTTAACAAAATGTTTCGGAAATTAAAAATCAATATCGATATAGAAATGTATTCTGTTTCAGCAGTTCTGCTGTTTGTTGCACGCATCGGTAAGAATGTGGTTACAGGCGTCAATTTTGAAGCTAGTCTAGTTTTGTTCTTCGGGGCATGGCTCTAATGAGGGTGGTTTCCCCTGAATGATTTACCACTTTCACTCGCTACGCATTTTCAGGTACATAATATATAAAAAGTAACGCGCGCGCGTGCGCACACACACACACACACACACACACACACATACACATAATGTCCTCGCCCCCCTGAGCCAAGATGCCCCAATATCTCCGTTTTTGATAAAGTAACCCTATTATTTGTGTCTCCGATGGAGAAATTTGAAATCTAAATGGTTGGCAGCCCTGTCGGCTACCGTTCAGGTGATTCCCCATCTCCGCCTCCAGCGCAGTCGCGTAAAACCAGATCGCTCCATCACTGTCAATAAACTCGCGGCGACTCATCCTCTCGTGGGTGTTACAACATCGTCCGGATTCGTTACGAGAGTATACTTATAGCTCCTAGACTGCGCATGGCTAAGGTTGTCCCTGAGCTAGAACTGAGGTCTAGATTCAAGTGATCAGAAATTAAAGCCAAAAAGCGCTAATATCTCAGCATTTAAGCACCCGCGCAATTCAAATATTGTAGAGAAGTTTGAACCACAAAGCTTTAATTTTATAGTTTTAGATAATATGAGGACCAGAGAAAATAATGGATAGCTTAAAAAACTATCATTAAAAAAGCACGTTAATTGAAATACTGTTTGCTAATGAGTATAAAAACATTTACAGTTGTTTGGTAATGCTAATGCTAATAATAATAATAATAATAATAATAATAATAATAATAATAATAATAATAATAATAATAATAATAATGATGATAATGATAATAATAATAATAATAATAATAATAATTTGTATACTAAGACCAGTAAACGATATACGGACATTTAAAAATTAAGAGGAATATGTATTTTTTTTTAACCAGGCACACAACTGAAAATATTACCACTATTGTATGAAGCCTAAATGATTGAGTAAAATTGAACCCTCCCACTTTAACCCCCCCTCACGGCCCATCAAACACACACACAAAATGTAGGCTACCGAGCTCAATTTAATTTAAAAAAATATTTATTGCATAATCAAACAAATTTAAATGCTTTAAAAACCAATCATGAGCAACCAATTACTATAGTTGATATGTGTTTTACTAATGAATAAACTCATTTTTTGGTCATCTTAATTATTAAATACTTTAAAAGTCAATCATGATCAACCAATTATTATAGTTGATATATGTATTTTACTAATAAATCAACTCCTTTTTTGGTCATCTTAATTATTTTCTCTACTCAGCATATAACCTAAAACCATAAAATGAAAACATAGTAGCCCAAACTTCTTTATAATATTTGAATTGCGCGCGTGCTTATATGCTAAGATAGCACTTTTTGGCTTCAATGCCTGATCACTGGAACTAAAAACTTTTACATACTGGGGTGAGGAGTGTCATAGGGGTGGCCAGAGCCGACAAACATTTCTGGCGTTATTATAATTTGAGGTTCAAATAGCCAAATATATTATTTATGCTTTCAGTGAGGATTACACCATCTAGATATTTTATTCTAAAGATTCTTGGATAGCTCATTGGTTAGAGCATTGGTGTACTAAGCCAAGGATCCCGGCTTCGATTCCCGTGTACAGGTGTCATTTTTCAATTTTCAAAATAATTTGAGGTATTGTGCATTCACACACCCATAAATCCTAGACCACACATGCCCTGTGCTAGGATTGTATTATTTGTCAAGAAGGTTGGATAATTTTTTATTCACACCACGTATTTCTACCTTCAGGGCTACACGCATTTAATTACATCAAGAGGATAAGGAGGAGGATTTAGAAGAAATGTATTGCATTTGTGAGGTAGGATAGTGGGATACCATTTAATAATGATCCACCCTGCTGTACATTCAGCCGGGATTCGAACCCAACCTTCCCGTTAATAGCACACCAAGCTAGATAATATTGATGTACATTCCAAGTCCACACCATTACTGGTTGTTAGTTGTAAATCTGATGCGTATTCTAGAAATAATACATCTGTTGCTACGAGTCTTTTCTCCTCGACGGGTGATGTTAAAACCTCGTTACCTCCAAAATGGACTGCATTTGTGTCCATCCTCCCATGGCTGAGAGGGTGGAGGAGAGGTAGGTTGGAGGTCAAGGTGACCGCGGTTTGATTACGGACGGTGCCTAAAAAGTAATTTTTTAAAATGCAGTAATCCTTATGCTATTGTCTACAATTCTTAATGCCCCGTAGCTACAGGTGACGTTTTATTAATTGATTGATTTAGTAGAACCCGCGTCAGTGGCTGAATGGTCTAAGGCATCACTCTATTGTTAGACTGGTCTTCTGATTATGGAGAGATCGGGGTTCAAATCCCAGTCGAATCTACTCAGGGTGGTTTTCCCTAAATTATTTCCCACTCTCTTTCCACGCAAATGCGGGTAACTTACGCCTAAAATGCTTCCTTCCTTATCCCTAATTTATTAAAATAATTATCATAAATGCGTAAAACCTGAATTGGTAGTAAGACGAGGTGATAACAAAGATCAAGTAAATAAATGTGTACTAAAATAATAATGTCTACTTTTATGGATAAACCAGCAAAGTAACATGTAAATATAAGACGTAAACATACACAATCATTGTTTACATTCTCGGTTCGTGAAGAGTTAATGTGACAAACCAAAACTAATATTTATTTATTAAATTGGTCTGTATTTAAGTCCGACACCTTAGCTCAGTTAGTAGCAGCTCTACCCCACCAATTTAGGGCTCTAAGGTTCAATTCCTGGCATGGTTGAAAACGGTATCATTGGTAAAATATGTTTTACCCAATTAAAAGTTATGAATTAACGAACGGGCACTTGATGTTGTGTTTGTTCTAGAATTGATTAAATACATGAGACGTGTTCTGATATAAACAGTCGGTTCAGTAAACGTAAATTAATTACTTTAAATAGTATATTTAAACAAAATAAATCTTTAAATTTTTTTAAATGCAATATACAGTGTCACACTATGCGGCATATTCTTTGTCTTATGAATATTTCTATTAAAAAATAAATTTAATCAAAACAACTTCCATCAAAATTTAAAAATTTATATTTTATTTTTGTTTGAAATATATATATATATATATATAAATCTTTGTTCAATATTGCTAATGTATTATTTTTATTATTTATCAACTTCGGTGGTTGTAGTGCTAAACCAAACCTGGTGAGATTTATTGTTGACTACTCTAACTACTAAGCCATGACCTCAGTAGACATTAAGGTGGGAGTGTAGGGAACATGAGGAAAGGTCAGTGTTTTTGTAGTTTTTATAGCAAATATATTTTTGGACAAAATAAATACAAATTACAGGAGTATAACTAAGGAATTTAATTTTCTTCACATGGTGACCTTAACAGTTCTTAAATATCTGTAAATGGTATCCTGGAATTTAATGAAAACTTTTTCTCTTCACTCAAAATGTTTGTCATCTAATGTCGCTATGCTCGTGACCAATATTCAACAACTGTTGATATCACTACTGGAGCAATATTCTACTTATTTTGGCTAAAAAAACGTTCTGCTATAAAAACTGCAAAAACATTTTCTCGCGTTCCCTACACTCCCACCTTGAGAGCTACTCTCACGGCTGGAATATTAGATAAAAGAGTAACTTGCGCTTGAACCATAAAATGCGGTTTTCTACATTCTTCACTTGACAGAAGTGAAATTGAGATAGTTAAAATATTTTGTTTTACAATTAAAATATATTTCCCCCCATTCAATTGTAAATTTTTAAATAGGTAACATTTTTTCACTGGCTTGATATCACAGTTTTCTAATAAATACACCGGCTCTGGGTGTCATAAGATATAAATGTCAAGCTCATCTGAGCTGGCTTGCCGGTGACCAGAAGATGGGGGTTCAAATCCTACTCTTTATCCACGCGGATGTCGGTACACTTCTTCTACACTCAACCTTCTTCATCCTTAATCAATTATTGTTAATAAAAGCTTAAATTCTTAGGAGGGTAAAAAGATGTGAAACAAAATTTAAAATGGAGACCATCGCATTATAATGCCACTCCTGTTCGAGTTATATCACCTTATTAAGTTATACGTCATCCATGGGGGGGGGG
>CABFWO010001157.1:60545-136269 GCA_902155825.1 Timema genevievae | reverse complement strand
AGTCAATCTCGGTGGTCTTAGGGTAAAGTTCTGGCCTCAGGATCCGATGCTCATGGGTTCAAACTCAGTCTGGGGTTGACGGATTTTTCTTGAACGATAAAATTCCGTAGCACGACTTCCTTCGGAGGGGAAGGAAAGCCTTCGGTCCCATGTCAATTGTGGCGGCATTTAAAAGAACCCTGGAAGGTAGGTAAGTGAAAATATCTTTCCCGGAAAAACTGGTAGGTCCTTCCACTCCCTATCGTAGAAATCATCGTGTGCTGATATAATTGGTCGGTTCAGAAAGTGCACGTTAAATACCTCAAATAAATAATAAATAAATTCAATACTAAGACAAATTTCAAAATTCAAAAACCAAGTAGCCATAATACGTCTCAAAAATGAATGGCCAGCGTAATTTTTTTTTCTAAAATACCAACTTAGAAAAAAATACTTGGCAGACCACTAAAACGACTTTTAGAATTTATTCATCTGGAGGCCTAAACAGAACATTAATCTCTTCATTCGTGAAGGATGTTGATGATAGACTTCACAACACCCGCAACCCCAATTATATTTAAAATATATATATAAACTTCTTAAGAGGAAATTAGTGCTTAAAAAAACGCATTGGTAGTAGTAGGATCCAACGTGTCACTCTCGTGCTACACTGGATTGCCAATAACGGGGATTTTGGAGTTCAAATCCCAATTAGTTGTACTCAGAGTTGTTTTTCCTAAATATCTTCTGACAGCCACTCCGCACAAATGTGGGTACATTGCCTCTAAAACTACTCTCTTCTCACCCCTATTTTTTTTTGGCTTCACTAGGGTAAGTGTATAGCCCAAACGAGTACTAAAACAAGATGGAGAAAAGTTTAAAAAAAACCTTTTCATTTCCTATTGGGGAACTTTACCACGAGCCACCGCAAGTATAAACCCCTCTTCACCCCACCCCACAACCACCATATTTCCTAAGTATGACACTGGTCTCCACAACGTATTTTATCACTGTGGTTTCCCATACTCTCCCCAAGCTAAAGCTGACGTATATACCCTGATTAGGGCTGTATCGAGCTGCGTCCGAAAGAGTTAACTTTAATAAATAAAATATTATTGGAAGGATGAATAAAAGTATGTTCAGAATGATACATTAAAGTATAATTGAGTCAATTCTACGGTCTAATGTTACATAAAACAACATAACCTAATCAACTAACCTAACTTAACCTAACCTAAGCTAGCCTAGTGATCAAACAGCAGATAGATTTCAAATAGATAGTGAGTGTTTGTCGTATTATTACTGTTAACAAATGATTGATTCTATGTTTCTAATGGTGACCTGGTGGTCTAGGGGTAAGGTGTCAGACTTCTGTGTTGAGGGTCCAGGGTTCAATCCTCGGTCCCGGCACAGATTTATCTGATTGCAAAACCCTTCCTTCACCTCTGACAAGACGTGTATTAATCACAACTTGTGAATGTGAGGAATGCCAGGCCTCCACCGTGGTTCGGATTCCACGTTAAACTGTAGGTCCTCCATTTCATCTCACAATCACCCTACCATTACACATTAGCGTAAGTGAGTATAACCCGAACGGGTAGTAAGACGCGGTGCTAATAATAATAATAATAATAATAATAATAATAATAATAATAATAATAATATGTTTCTAATAATAAAGTAAGGTAGGTGAGCTGCGGCTGGACGCAGCTTGCTACCCCTCCCTCGGGTCGGTCTGGTGGTTGGAGGAGGCAACTCAGTACCCCTCCCTCGGGTCGGTTTGGTAGTTGGAGGACGCAACTCAGTACCCCTCCCTCGGGTCGGTCTGGTGGTTGGAGGACGCAACTCAGTACCCCTCCCTCGGGTCGGTCTGGTGGTTGGAGGACGCAACTCAGTACCCCTCACTCGGGTCGGTCTGGTGGTTGGAGGAGGCAACTCAGTACCCCTCCCTCGGGTCGGTCTGGTAGTTGGAGGACGCAACTCAGTACCTACCTTACACTTCTAATGATCCCAAAACAATTTTCAAGACACAATTTGATTTTTCCGCTTGATTCCGGCAGGAAGAAGAGTTTTAGAAAATACAAACATAGATTTGGTGTCAATATTGATAGAATTTTACTTGATTATTAATGTTATTTTATAGGTACTGATAATATCTATCAAAAGATAAAATATGTAAATCACATTACTTGAGATATTAATGCATGAAAGTAGTTTTTCTAACGTCATTTACTGTTATTCCTACCAGAATACTACTACAGTGGAATCTAGTTTATCAGGCTCTCATTGATCTGGATTTCCGATTTATCAGGACTGAAATTTCGCATTGATTAATCTATTTTGTAACAAATTTGTTTGGGCACAATAAAAACTTACTCGTTATTCTAAGTTAATAGTGGCTGTATCATGTTTCAAGTGTTTTATCATTTGTTATTGTGCAAATTAATGTTTAGTTGAAGTAATTGTTTAATGCATTTACCTATAATTTCTGGATCATCCGTTTTTTAAAAAAAATCCAGATGTCCCCCGGTCCCAGCTACGCCGGATAAACGAGCTCTCATAGCATATTTTTACCATGATTTTGGTACGTAACACGCTCTGGAAGTGCTTAATTCGTAACAAAATTACACTACATACCAGTAACTTAATAGTATTTTGATAGTATAAAAAGCCTTTCAGAACGGTATTACTACGAAAATCAGGCTTTACTATTAAATAGATTACCCTCCTAATCAACAAGCCTTTAAACGAAGCCGCTAATAACACGAAGTAAAATATAAAAGGCGAAAATCTAAATAAAACGCACAGAGTGTAATCTACGTAGTTTTTTTTTAACCAGTGCTTTCTGAGTGTCACGCAGTTTTCTTAGCACAATAAAGTTGTGTTAAATAATAATAATAATAATAATAATAATAATAATAATACTTAGCACCGCGTCTTACTGCCCGTTCGGGTTATACGCTTAAGTACTAATTACACTAATGGGTTAGGAATTGGAAGGTTGAATTTAGATTAAGTGAACCCGCATTTGCGTGGAGGAAGAGCGGAAAACCATTTAGGAAAAACCACCCCCAGTTCACCCGACCAAGATTCGAAACTTGAACTCCCCGTCCTTGGCAGTATAGCTCAACACAATACTAGTGCGTTAGCTAACTACACCACCGAGGCGGGTATTTTATATTTTAAATGATATAAAACGTTCTTCCTTAAACGATGCTATTATATAAAACGTGTAGGACCTCCGGTGAGGATTTAAATCTATCTACATCTGGAATGAAGCCATACCCCGAAGGTTTAGGAATTACGTTTGCACCAACCTGTTCAATATGAATGAAGTAGTGGGCTACTCCCAACTTTTCCAATAGGCAGTGCTCATGAATGGGGCAGGGACCCTGTCAGTGTCTTCTTTCATAATTGTATGGACTTTTAAATGTGATCAGCGCTCTTTCAAGGAGAAAATGTTAGGAGGGGCATTTAAGTTGTAGACCAATAAATCAGTAAACTTGGAAAAAGAGAGAGAGAAAGAGAAAGGTACCAAAAAAAAAGTGGGCCTAGATGAATAAGATGTTTTAACATAAGTGGGTTTGCATACTCTACAATTAGAGGTCCCTTCAGGGCACCCACCTGTGCCAGGACAAGGTACAGCGTGGTGGGAGATCATGTCTGAACAAGGCTGTGTGCTTATAGCAACTGACTATATCTTCCTGGGACAAGGTACAGCGTGTTGAGAGACATGTCTGAACAGGACTATGTGCTTATAGCAACTGACTATATCTTCCTGGGACAAGGTACAGCGTGTTGAGAGACATGTCTGAACAGGACTATGTGCTTTCGCTACATACGAACATGTTTTTATAACAACGTATGTGTTATGCTATGATAAAACTCTTGGGTATAATTTGGATTAACATTTAATACTATAAAATATGTATTTCCTTTTTATGTGCCATTGTATACATCGTACTGCTCGTCTGTGCTATCCCTTTATTTAATAAATGGAGTAATGAATATAGATCCAAATTTTAAAGTAAGTGGACTTATTTAAGTGGGTCTTTATAAAGAAGAAAAAGCGAAACAAAGAATTATATCTCAACATATGAATTGCATCGGTGGTCGAATCCCGAATCCTGTTTGAAACTCGTGTTGGACTGGATCGTCAGTAATGGATAGATTGGGGTTCAAAGCCCGGTCTGATGTATGGAGAGGTGTTTCTCCTGAAGGTTCCCTCAATCTATCTCCATAAAAATATGGTTACAATTTCTTTAAAATAATACATTCTCATTCCTCCTCAATTAGGGTATGCGTGTAACAAAGGATGGTTGTGGTACGACACAGACGAGTACTAAGACGTGATGATTTTTTTTTAATGCATGCATTTTACTATCAAGAAATTATTGACGTTTAAATTTACCGTCATTTCTTCTCCCTGCGTGGTAACAGCTTGTAAGGTGTTCTTTTTAGGTGGGACGGGGAGAGGGGCGCCAGGTTTAAATGATAACTTTGTAAAAATACATTTTAAAGTATTAGTATACGAATTACAAACAAGCTTAAACCATATCAGTACGTCAAATACTATAGAATGAGCCTTTACGCCAGGATAATTACTAATTGTAAACCAGGACCCCAAGTACTGATAGCAAACATTCTCGTCACCACCAATCGAAATCTAAAAAGGTTCTCCTAGAATTGGAGGAAAAATCTTACTCAATGAGCCAAGAGAATATTCAAAAGCCTTTTTATTATAAAACGTGCCAATAAAAATGGTCATCACAGCTAACTGTAATTTTATGATATTTGGATGAACTTCAATAATAATAGCAACTGTGGTTTATTTACTTGTAAGGGGAGAGGGATGAAGAGAGTAATTAATAAAAATAATACTATCTGATTCTACCTGACTAAAAGAGTGATGGTAGACTGATATAATTGTATCACTACTTGAGGTATTTCTTGTTTGTTTAAACAGCAATTTATTTCCATCGTTGCGCATGCGTAATAAACGTCAAACTCATATAGTTTGGTTTACCGGTGAAGGAGCCTGATTCATAGAGGAAGTTTTTTTTTATTAATTAACTTACCCTCCATGTAAACGAGTGGTAATTTCCTTACTCAAACTTACCCCCTTTACTTATGTCTATGACATTAGGAACTTGAAAGTTCACTGCCACCCTTACCAAAGTACGACACCCGTCCCTATCTAGAGCTAGTTCTATCCAGTCCACCTCATTACACCTTATATCTTTCAGGTCTATTCTAATGTCATCCTCTCATCTACGTCTAGGTCTTTCCAATGGTCTTTTAACTTTGGATTTGCCAGTCAATACCCTGAACATGGTTCTAGATACTTCCATTAGTGCTGCATGTTTTCTCTACTGTAATTTGCAAAATTTAGTTACCCTAACAATGTATTTGTTGAGTACAAGGTATATAACTCATTTTATGTAACCACCTCCCCTCCCTAGTATTTTCATCCCTTTTTGGGCCAAATATCTTCCTAGGCACATTTTTTCCAAACATCCTAAATTTATTTTTGTTATGTTTAACAACCGTTGAGAACAACCGGTAAAATAATAGTTTTGTATTATTATTAGCACCGCGTCTTACTACCCGTTCGGGTTATACGCACTTACGCTAATGTGTAAATGGTAGGGTGATTATGGGATAAAATGGAGGACCTACAGTTTAACGTGGAATCCGAACCACGGTGGAGGCCTGGCAACAGATATATCCTTACCTCATTTGCGTAAAAACAATTTCCGAGTTGGGTAGTAAGGCACAATGTAAAAATCACAGCCAATTTGTTTGACAGCTTTATCTATGAGAAAAGAGGAGATGGTAGTTTATACAAAATGCACCCGTATTAGCGTGGTGTAAGGTTTAAAATTATATAGAAGCATTTTGATACTTTTCACCTCAATTTAGGATTGAACCAAATTTTGAATTAACACCACTTTTTAAATAACGTGTGATATCTGGACGTCAGCAAAGTATATCAGCACTCAGGTAGGAGGGATCCTTAACCTTGCATCCAATCTGTCCTGTCTCACATCACTTGAGACAAACTGACCAGTATGTGAATATATATGAAAACTTAAAGACTTGCCTTCTTATTAATTTGCATTTTTCCCCAAACTATAATTATACTTTTGAATAAGGTTATCCTTTTTACTGGTATAGTTATAAGAAGATACTTTATTTCTGGCCTCAGGAAGAATTGCTACGGAACCACAAAAACAAATTCTTGAAAATTACAGGTATTTTCTTTTTTGAAGCTTTCAATTTCTAAATTCTTTAAGATGTCTACTTAAAAAAAACAAGATAGCTATGCTAAAGAATAGTATTTTGTTAGGATAGAATTCTTGAAATATTTCCAGGTAAAAATACAAATATCTTTTGCAAATAATTCACTGCTTAATTCGTGGTTCTAAACCAATATAATAATAGATCAGGATGAAACAGTAAATAAACTAACCCCTAAATTAGGTGGTTCATTTGAATACTTTTCAAATTAACTGTTGTTTTTATTTATTTAAATAATCTTTAACAATTATTGTTAGTTATGTTTAAACGCTGTGCTGTTGCACACATGGATTAATAATGCTGTCTCATCTTGTCTAGTTTTACACTCACTCACTCTACTTCTCTTTCTATTCATGTAAATGTCAGAAGCCTTTCTATAAATTCTATCTTCCTAATCCATATCCAATTAGTGTGGATAAGTGAAACATCCAGATGGATAGTAAGATGTGACCACAAGAAAATATTTAAACTTAGTGAAAAGTGACGACCTGTATACTGGAATCAAGCCCCATATCCAGGCTGTCACTTTTAACTTAATTGGATTATATTCAAGTATCAAGACTTATTCTGTAAACAACCATCACGTATCAGCTTATGATACACATGAATTAAAAACCAGATTTTTTTAACAAGTTACTTTGTAAGTCGTATGCGGATGTAATTTGTGTTTTTACAAACTATACTCAATAAGAAAAATTAAGGCATGATTATATAATTTAATATAAGGACATTTCCAGTTTGTACATGTTCCACGACATACTACCCATCCTGTATATCCGATTATCTACACTAATTATTATTAGCACCGCGTCTTACTACCCGTTCGGGTTATACACACTTACGCTAATGTGTAATGGTAGGGTGATTGTGAGATGAAATGGAGGACCTACAGTTTAACGTGGAGTCCGAACCACGGTGGAGGCCTGACATTCCTCACATTCACATGTTGTGATTAATACACGTCTTGTCAGAGGTGAAGGTGGGGTTTGACGATCAGATAAAGCTGTGCCGGTACCGAGGATTGAACCCCGGAACCCCAGCACAGAAGTCTAACACCTTACCCCTAGACCACCAGGTCACTTATCTACACTAATGAGATAGGAGGTAGAAAAGTATAATTTAGAGGAAGTTATCACCACCTCATACTACCTGTTCACGCTATACGCATTTATGATAATTACTTTAAGGGGTGAGGATGAGGAGGGAAGCATTTTATAAGTAATAAACCCACATTTGCATGTAAGGAGAGTGGAAAACCATTTAAAAACCTCAGTTAGATCCTTACGGGATTTTAACCCCGGTCTCCCTGTCTCCAGTGGGCCAGTCTAACATGAGAGTGATTCCTTAGAACGCTCGGCCACTGAAGCGGGTCTTAGTAGAACTGTTGCCACAAATAATCGAAGAGAAAGTAGAAAAACATTTAGTAAAAAAATACCTCATTACACTCGACTGGGATTTGAAACCAAGTTTCCACATCATCCGATAAACCAGACAAGACTAAAGTGATGTAATTTACCACGTTCCCTGCCGGTGTGGGTGACACGTTCTGTGATACGTACATTTCAACAACGTAACTCACCTTAGCTTCCTTTAGTTTCGAACGCTTCACACAATATAGCAACTAATGCAATGCCAGACATTGAGTCTGTTAGCACGCTGCCTCCAAGACTTATTGTGGGAGTCTTTGCTCCAAATGGAGCCAAAGAAGGTTACAGTCATTGAAGGAAAAAGCCACTCCTTTTAAAGCCAGATCTGCCCACACCAATGCATACATTAACATTATGAAAATAATATTTAAAATACTCACAATACTAACTCTAGTAATTGGGTATAATTCACTTAGGCCCACTGTTTTCAATAAACGTTATTTTCGTTTCTCTTCATACGTCTATCTTCTTATCATATTTATAAAGGTAGGGCGTGTAGTGTTTTTAGAGACGTCAATCTATATTCTCATAATCCCACTACACTGTCAAAACGAGGGGGAATTTTTTGGCTTATAGCTTTATTCTAAAAGCTGAGATAAATAGTGTATTATAATACTCACTACAATACATTCACTTTAGCACAATATTGGCTAAGGAATCTTTCAAGTCAAAACATTATATTTAATATTACTTATTTTAATAGGCATGTATAATTTAAATTTGTTGAGTCAACTGATTGTATCGTCTCACGACTTAAAAACTAGCTTAGGTTAAGGAAAACTCCCAAACCTTGTTTTACATCCATTTGTATTCCCCTTGAAATAATTTTGTAATTATGATCAATGAGCTATATCGATTATTGTTGTAAAAGGAAACCCCCCATTTAACATAAATTACAACATTCATCCATGTTGGAAATCAAACCAGGGACCCCTAGTAAAGTATATCAAACTATTACGAATCATATTGCATATGACCCTCATCAGTGAACAGGAGGACTAAGCGTCTGTCTCGCATGGTATGTTTTGCCAGTGAAGTCAACGCTCAAGTTCTGGTTTGGTGAACTTAGGCTATTTTTTTCATAAATAATTTCCACGTTCCGACCACGAAAATGCTGGTATATTTCATCTCTATTATTCATTTATCATTCCTATTAAACTAGTGTAAAAACTTATATTGCCTGGACGCGTGTTGATACACAAATAAACAATACCTAATCTTTTAAATTGTGATATGGTAAAATATCATTAATTTTCAGTTTTTTTTAGCATTAATTATTGAAAATTTAGCGTTTTGTGGCATAATTTAGCATTTTGTAGCAAATAGGTAAAAATGTCTTTCATCAATGTTTTTAGGACCTATACAAAGGATTTATGATAAAAGCAACGACTAACGGAATGTGGCGATTAGCCGGATGGGCTGTGGAAGGCACAGGATGGAAGTAAAACCCGAGCTGAAGCACACAGACGAGTGAAACTCAATGATTTTTTAATCACTTATTTCCGCTGAAAAACATCGTTTTATAGAAATTCTCAGCATTTTCAAGGAATTCGCGTCTATTTCGCAAAATAGAATAATTTAGTTAAAATACCCTCAAAATCATGATTTTCTCGTTAATTCGCGAAATAAAAATCGCTTTGAACACTTTCAAATGCCATGAAACGCAGAGAAAACTTATAAATACCCTATTTTCGACCCCCTTTTTTTTTTTCTTTTCGCGTTTTTCGCAAAAGCGAATTTACCCTATCTCTACCTATAAACCCAAAGGTTCCTTCAAGAATAATACCGTACATAGAAAGAACACACACCTAGAATAGAACCTAAGTCGGCCGGACTTTCATTCTGCCTCCGAAACCCCTCAAGCCTCAGCAAGGAGGGGCGTGTCTGTCCTGTTCCAGTAAATAATGTGACCTTCAATGTTCCTCGGTCACAACCAGATGTAAGTATCAAACGTAAGTACAAAAACATAGAACAGCGGCTCTCACGTCACAATAAAGCTCTTGCGTAGCTTTTAGTTTTTAGTTTATACAGAAAAAAAGGGGGGAGGGACGGGGGCATGGCACTATTTGTTTAACTTACCATTATGACGGCCCCATTCATAAGGAAAATGTACTTACACATACATAATAGCGTCATATTCCTGGTAATATTTTGCTTACACCCACCATCTTCGTTTGAATAATAAATTATGGTTTTTTTATTTCCTCCCCACACATCCTTATCATCCATCCGTGCTGCCCGAATTTAACTACATTAATGTGGTAGGGATGAGGAAGATATGTTTCGGGAAAGTGTAGCCACATTTGTGTGGAGGAAGAGGGAAAAAAAAAAAAACTTTGGTGGTCACATGGTCTAAGGTGTTACTCTTACAGTGGCTTAGATTGCCGAAGACTGGGAGATTGGGGTTCGACCCTAGTCGGGTGTACTGATGTTGGTTCTACCTAAATGGTTTCCCAGTCTTACTCCACGCAAATCGGGTACACTTCCTAAAAATTCAAATATTAATCCCTAAAATATTAATATAATTAATGCATAGGTATATAAACCGATCGGGTAGTAGGCCAAGGTGCCTAAAAAAAGTGTTTCTTTAAAAATGATTATTTTAATCAGTTGATTTGAATTGGGAAACAATTTTTTTTTTTAATTTGGTCCTACATTACTTTTGTAGAGTTATTTCTGGCTCAGACTTACATAAGATATCTTTATTAAACTTATTTGTTAATAAGAAATTAATAATGTGTAAGTATATTATTTTTTCTTTAAAACAGGCAAGTTATTTCTATTCTCATAATAAATGCTAGAAAAATAGCTTTTATAATTTCCTTTTGTAATAACAAACACCGTTTAGTAAACTTTTGTGTTCTGGCCTGCTTATATCTTGTTTTTGATTTGCAATAACGGCTGGGATGACAGCCTCTGAACGTTAATAATTGTGAGTTCTGGCTTTGAATCCGGGTTGATATTTTTGTTTCATTAGTACGTTTAACATTATGGCTCTGTCTAATATTAACATATTTTCGTCAACACCACTTGAAATTAAACTATAATTAAATAAGTCTCGTGGTTGATTATCTTAAACACTCAATAACCACCTAAAACAATATAAAGAATTAATAGCCAGAGCTATTATTTATGCTTATTAGTGGGGATTACTCCACCTAGATATCATATTCTGAAAATTGAAAAATGAGGTCCCGGGTTCGATTCCCGTGTCCAGGTGTCATTTTTCAATTTTCAGAATATAAAACAATATAGATTATTTTTATTATTAATTGTCTACAAAATAACTTTTAACAAGCTATGTTTAAAAATGAGGTGGCCCAATGGTTAAATAATTTCATACTAAAGGAAATTGATAAAACTAAAGAAAAATGAAAAATAAACTACTAAGAGTAGATTTAGTGAAGAAAGCCCACATAGGGAAAGAGGAAAAATGTGGGAAGAATCCAATGCATAAAGGTGACATCTTCCTTTCTTCTGTATTCTATAGTAGAAGTAGTCACACACACATTTTAACAGAAATAGAATAATATTTCGGCATTGTTGCCTTAAATCGTTCCAAGTAGAATTACAAAATATGTATTATCTATCTCTAAATACATTTTTATCTTTTTATTTATTTAATTTATAAGATGCGTTTTCAGTTTTTTGTGATTATTAAATAATGTCGTAATTATTTGTAATAACAGTGTTTAAGATAACAGCAAGTGTGCAAGTGAGAGGAGAATAATGGAAGCGATTAAAGAAGGAAGACTGGCGGAAAGTTAGAGGAAGATGAAGGCATTATACTAAACCGACTCAGACACAGGCTAAAAACAGCTTCGTTTTTAGCATCGCGTCTTACTACCCGTTCTCAGGTTGAACGCTTTGGAAACAGCTGATGATGATTAGTGTTTCAGCTTGCCAAATTATATTTGTACGAACAATATTTTCTGCATAATAATTTGTGACGTAGGTCTATAATACATACAAGCTACAAAATGAAATATTATCTTGAGCCAACTATTGACAAAATATCTGACGTAATGTCTTATCATATCAGGTAAAAGCAACACTAAAATATTTTATCACTAGCTATTTATAGCACTATAACAATTTCAATACATTTCCGATTACAGGTATAGAATAACCGGGTATTATCAAACGTGATCTTTTAACTGATTCACCTATAACAGTGGGCATGCGGACAAAACCGTCAGTCTCATCTTGTTTGCTGGTGACGATGAGATTGGCCTCCAAATTACAAACGGGGGTACTGAAAGGGTTTCCCCCCCCCCCCCAAAAGCTGTTTCTTCCCCTCCCCAAAAAAAGTNCCCCCCCCAAATGGCTTTCTCACTCTCTCCAAAAGTAATTGAGGGTGCATTTATTTTAAATTCTAGCTGAATGGTTAGTGAGACGCGGTATAAAAACAAATCACCCGTGAACATATATATATATGGGAGATGGAGAATTTTTCGTTAAAAAAAAAAGTTCGACCCCCTCGGGAGTCTTGGGGTAAAGGGCTCGCCTCAGGACCCTATGTTCGTGGGTTCAAATCCAGCCAGACTAAATGATTTTTCTTAAGAGATAAATATATGTAGCACAACTTCTTTTGAGGGGAATTAAAGCCATCGGTCCCATGTCGATTGTGGAATGTAAAATAACCCTGGAAGGTATGTGAAATACCTTTCTCGGCAAAATTGGTAGGCACTTTCACGAACGTTCATAGAAATTATATTGTTGTGATATAATCAATCAGTTTATAAAGTGCACGTTAAATACTCCAAATAAATAAATATAAAATTTTCAACTATTTCTTTTTGGAAAAATTTTCAGCCGTTTAAATGGAACAAATGCAATAGTGATAACCCAAATTTATTTTCTCCCAAGGATTTCAACACCAGAAAAATTATCAAAAGAATTACTTTAAAGCAATAACAGCAATTCCAATTAGCTTTTCACATTAAAGTATCGATTTAAGTGCTTGGTGGTTGGATATTTCACTAACGTCTTGTTTGCTGTTGACCAAATAAGCTTATACTTCAATATATTAGCCAAAGCCTTAACGAATATATCCCCTTCCTCTAAGATTTAGCTATCTGAAAATTTTACCGGAAAATGTTCATCAATAATTGCCATTATTTGTTGGGATTTAGTAATCACTAACAAATCTCCCCCTTGCCCAAATGGCCACCCAACACTCTATTAGGCTCTAGGTGCCTCCTGCCCCAACCCAGCTTCTTTATCTAATTTGTAGGCTACACTGCGGAAATATTTACTGGAAAACTTTCTAGAATATATTCCATATTGATAATATATTTTGAAACCTTTATTTCTACTTATGAACGGGGCATAAGACCCCGGTATAAGCCCCTATAAAAGACGAAGCTCTATCAACAATGTAACATATTGGTATATCTTCCAAGCTAGGAGTGTCCTAATCCTCTAGGTCTGGACAGACCAGTCACAATGGTCTGACTTCTTAAGGTCATAAATTCAAGAATTAAATCGTTCAAAGACTCTAGTAATGTTGCGCGGGCCAGTGACTTTTATATTGTGCGTTAAGCTGTATTCACGATCGGAGTTTTGAAGCGTTAAGGCGTGTGCGTGTCTGATGCACAGTGTACACGTTAGTTTTGTTTAAAAGTGAGTAATTTACAATTACTACGTAACGTTCAATCAATAAGATATTTGTTAGTTGCTAATCAATTACATGCACGAGGATAAGTTTATTATCACACATAGATATAACTACACAGTAGAGGTATGAACCAAAATCCTTAGAGTTCTTGTTTACTATTTAAAATATAAATATATAAATAGGCCTATATTTAAACTTGAAAATTTCAATACTAATACAAATATAGGTTTTTAAGTCATAAAATTGGATAAAAAATAAAACAAAACAACTTAAAGAAGTCACACTACCATAGCTCTCAATAGAAAAATATTTTTGAAAAAATCCAGGATCATAGTTGCAGAGTATTTATACGATGGTAATAATAATAATAATAATAATAATAATAATAATAATAATAATAATAATAATAATAATAATAATAGTGATAATAATCTAGCCAACATGTTGGTGGCTAAGCTCTCTAGAAGAAAATAAATTAACCTAAAAACGTGCCAAGTTATGTTAAGATCACTAAAAAATGGTGGCCTCATCTTACATTTTATTTATTAGTTCCAGTTACAAGTTATTTTTTAGCACCGCATCTTTACACCCGTTTGGGTTGTACGCCTAAGTACAGTACTATCCACACTAATGTGTTAGAGATGGTTTAGTTTAGAGGAAATGTACCCGCATTTGAGTGAAGATAGAGGGGAAAACCATTTAGGAAGAACACCCAGCCGAGATCAAACTCCTATCTCCCCATATTTGGCAGAATAGTCTATTGCGATAGTAGCGCCTTAGACCGTGGGGCCACCGAAGTGGGTTGCAAGTTCTTGAAGCCTAACACTGTTCAAGTTATATATTTGTAAAGCATTTGGTTTCAAAGAGTCTAAATTCATTGATTTTTTTCCCCCTTAAATTATACAAGATTCCTGATTCAACACACTATTTATTCACGTCACGTGAACTTCAAGTTGATCATGATCATGACATCATACTAATCAAAATAATATTGCATCATAATTGGAAGGATTCATGTTAATATCCGTTATTATAGTTGATTAAAATAAATATACAAAATTAAAAAAAAGACGAGAAATTAACGTATGCAAAACAATAAAGTTTCAAACTGATGGAAATAACCTTGAAATGGGATCAACTAATCGGTTTCTGTGTTAAAGATAGTTAAGATGGGGTGCTAGTGCGCGTGATTTTAGGGAAGTATTTTTGAAATTTTTATAGCATAAACATTTTTGGCTAAAATAAATCAAATATTTCTTCTATAGAAACATATAGTTTAGTTTTCTGCACATGCTAATCTCAACAGTTCTTTAATATCTGTCAAGTGTGTCCTGGAATTTAATGACAACTTTTTTTCTTAATTTAAAAAGTTTATAACCAAATGCCACCATGCTAATGCCAGATATTCAAAAACTGTTGAGATTAGCATGTGCAGAAAACTAAACTATATGTTTCTATAGAAGAAAAATTTGATTTATTTTGTTCAAAAAATGTTAATACTATAAAAACTACAAAATTAGCGCACTAAATTCGCGCTCACTAGCACCCAAACTTATATACATTTGCATTTTAAAGTTGAACTATATCAATCGCAACAATGAGCACGCAAACTAAACGTCAATCTCCAATTATATCTAGGAAACCCTTGACAGAAATGGTTGAGACTACCATGTGAAGAAAATTAAACTCTTATGTTTCTACTGGAGAAATGTTTAATTTATTTTGGCCAAAAATTGTTTTGTTAAAAACTGCCCCTTTATGGCTTTCCCTACACTACCATCTTAGGGCATCGCCTATTTTTTTTTAAATATCTTCTTATTGCAACGTTTTTATGGGAATGATATTTCTAGAGTTCGAAAAAACCACTAAAACAATTCTAGATGAAATAGTTGGTCATGACCTTGTCTCTTTGTTTGAGGAGCGCTGGATCCGTGTTTCTACACATTTACTTTGATTTCACAGGAAACCTCATAGAAAATAAGTTAATTTCAGCTTTAAAAACTATTTTTTTAGCTATAAAACTTAAAAGTGTGAGGTTTTTATTCCTAAATAGTTGTAGTCTTCTCTCTAATACTTTGGAGTGAACCGTATTTTGAAATAACAAAACACTTGTAAACCAATGTAGAACTTCTGATTGTCTGCAACGCGTTTCAGCATTCAGCTAGGTGGCCCCCTTAAACCGTGAGTTAGCTTTGATTTGTTCAGTCGTGAGCCAGGATTTAATCCTCCTTGTCCAGAGGATAGGCCTAATGCCACTTTATAGTTGCACTTTGGCTGCATTTAATGGTGTATTTATCTACTATTAGCGGAATCTCCGCGAAACATCTCCTACACGACTGATAAGGTGTAAGCGCTTTACGAGCAAAATATGCAAAAACATTAGTGGTAAGACTTTTAACTTTATATTTTGAACCACTTTCTTACTACGGATTCGGGCTATCCGCATAGTTAAACTAATTGTGTAGGGAGTGGAAAGATATAATTTTATATAAAATGTACATGCATACACGTGGAGAGAGAGAGTGGAAAACCAATTAGGTAAAATAAAATCCTCAGTACATCCAACCGAGATTCGAGTTCTCACCTCCACGTCACCGAAAAACTAAACTAGATGAAACTGTAATCTAATTTTTGCGTGGCCACCGACTCCAAGTCGTTTCTCTAAGTAGATTAGGTCTACTCACTAAAATTGATATTATACACAACCGTGAGTAGAGCTCGATGTGTAAGAACTCAAGTCAAAGTTCTTGAACGCTCTTGACGTCACAAACTCTCTAACGCTTATAGCCAGGACTTTTTCTCTTCATTTAAATAGTTCATGTACAAATTACATAATGCTCATCACCAGGGAACGGATTTTGATAACCTAAAAAGTTTCAAAAACGACCAACATTATGACATTAAAAATTCTAGAAAAATTACTTAAAAGCTTACAAAAATTATTGTCCAGTAATTTCTACAAAAACTAGTTTTATATATATATATATATGTGTGTGTGTGTGTGTGTTTAGCAAAATGCCAAAGTTTATTTTGTTAAAAGATTTTATTTGTATATTTTAGTTTCAATTGTAAATATTTATATATATTATTATATATATTTATATTTACATTTTATATATAATAATAAAATAAATAAATATTTACAACTGAAACTAAAATATGCAAATAAAATCTTGTATATATATAATAAAATAAATAGATATTTACAATTGAAACTAAAATATGCAAATAAAATCTTTTAACAAAATAAACTTTGACATTTCGCTAAACATGAACATTTATTTATAAATACCTGCTCTGGAAGCAGTAATTTACCCCTCACACATAAATCTTCCCAGCTTAGTTGCATGCAATGCTTTGCCAAGAATGGGTATTTACAGTCACAAAAGTAAAAGTAGTGTAAAGCTAGTTTGAAGCCTTCACTACACTATCTTGTCACAACTATGAGGTAGGAAATCAATCTTTTGCATGAGTATTCATGAATTTAAAAAAAACATCAATATTATTCAACATAAATGCCTAAACCTCACTAGCAAATTACTTAAGGTATGAAAATATTAAATAAAAATCTGAAATAATAAAAAAACTACCCATAAATAATACATTACTAGAGCCAGAATATCATGAACAAAGTTTATGTGCAGATGAACATTATCTGTGATGTACCAAAAAAGATAATGATAATCATGCCGACAAAATTCGGGGTATGTTTATGACTGATACTCAAGAACAACTATAGCCATCAAATTATTTTGTTATTTTATTGATTTTAAAAAAGGTTTTTTTTTGTTATAAAAATCACAAAAATACTGACTATCTCGCGTTTCCTCTAACACCACCTTATACGGCATACTTGATTTTGTTTTACACTTCATGTATCTTTATTAACAATCAACAGCTTATGCACCTTCAGATGTTTTAATTAAATATTTTGTTTTAAGATAATGTCAGAGCTAGCGTCAGTTTAGTTGACGCTGATACAAAACCTACTTTGAAACAGCGGGGATGTAAGTTGACAAGTTGTTTGTGTGTTTGTTACATGACATATTCAAGAAATTAATTCTCTATTTTTTTTAAATAATTTGGAATTTTTAGGAGCAATTTTAATATGTATAATGTTGTGCCCTTAGAATATCAAGTAGAAAGCCTGTCTTGAGATATAGTTTAAATACATTTGACACATCTTTTGGGCACTATATAGAAGTTACGTTTCATTTGTTTTAGCCTGTTATTAAAACTAGTCTTAAAAGCGATGAAGAGGGTGGCAAGTGCCTAAATTGCTTCCATTTCTCCACAAGTGTGTCAATGCACCAATAAAAATATTTTAAAATAGATATAATTAATTATTACAAAATATACATAAAATAAATATAGATAAAGGATTGGAATGAACAATAAAATGTCCACATCACATGAGAAATAATCGATAAACAGCTCATTTGTATCATCTTACTCAATGAGTTGAAATTTTATTTTCTGGATATACCCAGTTACAAATTATTACTTGGCAAATAACTTGAATAAATAAATGTTTTGAAGTGCATTTAAGAAAATAGTTTTTTTTTCGATACAGTGAGATATTTTTTTTAAAGGTATCCACCAACACCAGTGGCTGTGTGATTTAAGACGTTGAAAATCGCATCACTCTTGGCTGCCACTGACGTGAAAGGTCTGAGTTCAAACCTTCTTTCGTGTGCATTGAAGGTCGTTTTCCATATATTATGATTTATCACTATTACCTTCCCGCCACCCCCCTCCCCTTTCCATCGGCATACTCATGTGGGTGAACTTCCTATAAATACAATAATTAAAAATAAATAAATTAACATTTATGTATCTTGCTAATACATTTAAACTAATGGTTTTGACTGATTTTATTATCTAAATACATTGGTACCACACTAAGGAGTGATAAACCTTTAATGCAATAATTTATTTTTAAATTATTCTATGTTTGGATTAACCCCTCGGGGCTCGACTACTTCTGAATATCTCTCTTTCGAAACTAGTTTGATACTTTTTGTTCCGTTCTTTATCTTTTAACCATCCTTCCAGACCATTCTCCCATTTACTCTAATAAGGTAGGGAAAGGATAGAATAAATTCGAAAGAGTGTTGAATTTTCGTGGAGGAAGAGTGGGAAATCAGAAACGGTGACCTGGTGGTCTAGGGGTAATGGTGTCAGACTTCTGTGCTGAGGGTTCGGGGTTCAATCCTTGGTCCCGGCACAGATTTATCTGATTGCCAAACCCTTCCTTCACCTTTGACAAGACGTGTATTAATCTTAACTTGTGAATGTGAGGAATGCCAGGCCTCCACCATGGTTCGGATTCCACGTTAAACTGTAGGTCCCTCATTTCATCTCACAATCACCCTACCATTATCACATTAGCGTAAGTGCGTATAACCCGAACGGGTAGTAAGAAGTGGTGCTAATAATAATAATAATAATAATAATAATAATAATAATTCAGGTAAGAAATATTTTAAATAGTCGGGGTTTGATCCCGGTACTTTTCCTCACTTGTATAGTCATAAAATAAGCCTTTGCCGACGTGGTCTCCAGGACATGTAGCATTTGAGACAAATTTTACTCTTGACGTAGAACAAAAATAAGCAATAATGTAGAGATTCGAATCTCTTTGACAGTTTTTAATCACCACTAAATGGTTTAGAGGTACAGCACAGTCAAATGTTATTAGCGTGTGACATTCAGGTTTGAACGTCACGAATGATTCATAGAAACGATTCCATAATTCTTACTATATACCCGCATCAGTGGTCACACGATCTAACGCGTCACTTTCACAATCTATATGATATGACCAGTGAAGGGGAGGTCGGGGATCGAATCCTAGCATGATGTACCGAACGTTTTCCCCTCTCTCTCTCCACATAAATGCGATTATATCTCCTTTTAACCCTAGTGGTGTTAATAGATGGCTATCCCGGATGGGAAATAAGACTTGGTACACACAAACAAACACAAACAAACACACACAAAGTGTCTACATGATTTTAATGCTTGAGGAAATACGGTGTTTAATATATTGTAATTCACAGTAATTAAAATTAAGCTAATTAACAACGATTATGTAATTAGTCACAGTTATTTTTTAAATCATTTAAGATGCATCTCGTCCCTGAGTTTGGATGTAATTGAAGACTAGTATTGCTATAATTACAGTGTTTAGCTTTATAGCCAGAGACAATGTATCTCCTTCGATGTAAGACAACGAGTTAAAAAATATATATAGAACATATTATATGACTGTGAACTTCTTTTCAAAACTCATGAATGAATATTTATTTAAAAAAAATACAAGTTAAAATATAGATCTAAACAAATTAATTGATTTTACGAACGATTACAATCATGTAAAATTTCCCACGGTATGATAAAAGTAGTAATAAAAACGAGGCCGAATATTTCGTCTGCAGCATCCAAGAAAGATATTTTATAGACCGCCCTTCTATTGTTTATTTCTTTCATCTTTCTTCGGTGATGCAAAACTTTTCAAACTTTTTATTTTGAATTAATAGCTTGATTGATTATTTAGCTCAATTCATTTATCCGCAGTAGAACGAATTAGGGAAAGTTGAACTAGAGGAAATGGATTCACATTTGCATGGAGGAAGAATGGGTATTATTTAGTAAAAAAAAAATTCCTTCTCTTCATCTGACCCGACCTCTTTGTTACTGGTGAACTAAACTAGATGAAAGGCGTATCCACAGATGCTGCTAAGTGCTAGGTGGTACATTAAAGTTGATTTAATAGCAGGAATTTTTTTCCACCAGCAACATCAAACCAAACAAGTCTGAATCACCAATTATGGGGGAGTCGGGATTCAAATCCCCACCGAGTGTACTGGGGGTGATTTTTACTAAATAGTTTTCAATTTTACTCCCCACAAATGTATATACATTTCCTCCCAATACTACTTTCTTCATCCCTAATAGTATAGTTAAATGTGAATTTCATGGATGGATATTAAGACGTGGTGAAATATATATTTTAGCAGTCAAATAAAACTTTCCTTATATATTCATTGCAGAATGCGCAAACGTTCTCAATCCAAGAGAGAGGTCAAATGAGGGATTTTAATCATGTAACTATCAACAAGCCCAAACAAGATCATTTAATTTCAACGATGTAGATTCAAAACTAATAAGTTTAATATTCAATTTTGGGTGATACCACAGCTACCACGACGCTTTCCTGCCCATCCTTATGGGTCAGTGGTCAGAATGGTTAAACAAATTTCTCTGGGATCCTGATTTGATTTGGGGTAGTAACAAACTTTTTTTTATAATTTATTAATGGGCTCGTTCTGCTAATCAATTATTAAATATCTAGAAGTTATGACTCAGTTTGTAGGTTTAGACGAATTGTCATGAGTTTTTTTCCCCCCACCACATCTCACTAGGCATTTGGGCTGAACGCATATGTAGTTAAGAGGAAGGTAGATTAAGAAGAAGTGTATCCACATTTTTGGGGTGGGAGAATAGGAAATCATTTAGGAAAAATTACATTCAGTCCATCCGGATGGGATTAATATTGAAGGTAACTAACTGTTGAAACGAAATTAATGTCTTCTAAAATTGTGGATACCCCAGATATTTGTAGGCGAAACATTTTTATATCAACAGAAGCATAAATTAGAGCAATTTTACGGATAATATGAAAGCAAGCATTCATACCATAACAGTTTCATCATCAAATAAGCCACTAACTAATAAGTTACAATCAGTATTGGAGATAGAAATCAAAATCTTAGGTTATTTATTTGAGGGAATTCTATACCGAGGGCTTCTAGTTAATTTTCAAAACCTCTAATAAAAATAGATACTGTTATACATTTATTATAATAAAGGGAAATTGGCGTTAATATATTATTTTCATATATTAAATGCATGAGCTGTGACAGATTATAAACTGGATCGTTACGGCCAGAATTTGAACCCTGACTTCTCCATTACTGACAAATTAGAACAAATGAACTTGACATGTAATATCACTTTCGTACTGACGTGAATTTTTTCCTTATTAAATCAAACAGGAAACTAACCAATAAAATGTACAAATCTCTACGTAACACAAGCACGTACTTGTCCTCTTCCATGCGTGGGAGCAAGTACGCATGAGTTGCACTAAACCGCCCATAAATAAACAATTATAAGCTTCTATCCTAACTGAAATTTTAGGAGATAACGAACATGGCGGTTTTATTTTTTATTTTTCGAGTGAGATGTCATTTTGACAGACGTCACAGATAAAGCTTTGTAATGGTAAATTGATTGCCGCCATCAGTGATAACGCAAGAGTTAAGGACACACCTTCTTTCACCTCACACACCAAGGTATAGAGAGCCCCGAGAAGGGTGTCGTGAGAATATTATATGTCCCCTAATGGGCTTGTGAATCGATGGCACGCGTGTCCAAAGAGGCACGTAAAATTATTTACCTACGATCAAATATCTATAAAGTAAACAATTGTTTATAACAATTCAAAATCATTACCTAGAAAGGATTTAAAAAAATGCCTTAAACTATTTTGCCCTAAGATTTAACAAAAATAAATAAAATATCATGTTTTATTGTCACCATATTTCACTAACCTTGAGTGTTATACAAATATGGACTAATTACACTTACGGGGGTCGAATCGTTTATTGCTTCATTATCACAATATAATTTACTGTCGATGACGGGGAGATCAGGGTTTTTTACCCCAGTCACATGACTTGGGGGGTTTCCCCATTGTTTTCCACTCTCCCTCCACACCTAATCTAAGTTCAAGCTTCTTCATCTCTAACATATTAGCGTAATTAGTTCATACGTGTTAAACCCGAACGTGGTCAAAGTTAAAAAAAAATCTTGGTCTACACTCGAAACTATCTCCTGGATTTCGTTCAAACTTGATTTTTAAAGCTTATATACAAATATTATTATTATTATTAATATTATTATCCCCGCGTCTTACTACCCATTCGGGCTGTACGCACTTACGCTAATGTGTAATGGTAGGGGGATTGTGAGATGAAATGGAGGACCTACAGTTTAACGTGGGATCCGAACCACGGGGCATTCCACACATTCACAAGTTGTGATTAATACACGTCTTGTCAGAGGTGAAGGACTATATACAAATAACTATAGAAAAGAAAAATGGGATTTCTATCTATAGTTACAATTAGTAATAATATTGCTAGTTTGGATTACATTACCCGTAGCCCAGTTTGTAAGTCAGATTAGCCAGTAGTAACGAACTGTTGTCCAGGGGATACCTTGTCGTACTAATCACACATCCTTTCCGCGGAGGCTCATTCCATGTCCCGGTGAGATGTAATGATGGTGATAGTGAGTATGAGGATGTGGAACCAGTGGAAACACAACATAAGTTAAGCCTAATTAACCAAACCCTGGTAACCTTTGGGGTATTTCCCCTTTCATGAAACATACCCAAGGTATCAATCGGGAATCGATCCCGGGAACCCTAGGTTCGTAGCCAGGTGTACCACGGAGCCAGTTGTATTTACAGTTAAGAAAAGTTTACAAATGAATGATTTTTGAAAACTAATAATTTCCCGAAAATTGCTCTAACGATTTTGTTGGGGGGGTATATCTGGAAGTGCTTTCTACAAGATAAATATCAGTGTTCTTCTTTTTTCGAATAATAAAATATTTAAGGATTGTTTACTTGTTAATCATAGAAAATCTTACCCCAAGCCTTAATAGACTATACGATAAAGCACTGTATTTATAATTGCGTCGTACAATTTATTATAATTATCAGTTTTATAGTTCTTAAACGCTTCAATAATCTATTCTTAATTGATTCTAAAATAAATATAAGAACATCAACCAAACCTCAGATTAAGAATTTCCCACTTTATCAAGAATATACTGGATCGTCATATAAAAAAAAGTGTTTAGAACCCAACATTGTACAGCTCTCCAAATAAATACCATATCTCAACCGTAAAAATTTTCTTTATAAAAATGATCACATTTCGAATCCACCCTGAAATAAAACCACGGTACTTTTGGATCAGCGTGAAGACACACTAGGGACAAGACAAAGGCTGAACTGATTCCATCCTGGTAATAATGTTTACTAATTCCCATATTACCAAGCTCC
The DNA here is from genome assembly GCA_902155825.1 of Timema genevievae. Classification (NCBI taxonomy): domain Eukaryota; kingdom Metazoa; phylum Arthropoda; class Insecta; order Phasmatodea; family Timematidae; genus Timema; species Timema genevievae. The sequence continues at coordinate 112,802 of CABFWO010001157.1, read as the reverse complement.
AACTTATTATGTAGCTCTCACATTTGGATTCAAATTCGGGTAAGACTTGGTGGTCAGAGTCGTCCATCAAGTCTATTGGTTCTTGGTTCGTATCCGAGGAATGCTGACAAAGATGTTTACTATTGTTTAAATGTGTTCGTCCTGCTATCTAATTAGTAAATATCCAGGCACTGTGATTGGATAGTATTATTAGACTACTGTAAAATTTCAAGTTAGTTTGTGAGTCGTGAGATTATACATGCCATGTCTTCATTAATCCAATAAAATTATATTACAACTCAAAAGATATTCTTTGAGTCATCACTGCTTCGATGAAATAAACTGTATTGCCTGTAAGAAGGAGATTGAAATTCGAATCTCGGCTGAGTGCACTGGGGATTTATCAATGTGGTTTTATTATCTCAAATTTGACTAATGTGAGTGTTCTTCTTCTAAAACCATCTAATTTATCTTTATCCCTTAGATTAAGCCATTAATATCCATGGTATCCACATCGGCGGACATATTGTCTAATCGCCAAACGTGTTTAATATGGTTTTCCCTTGCCAAGGAAATTGGGGTTTGAATCCCAGCTGTTTGTACCGGGAGTATATTTTCTTAAAGAGTTTCCCACTCTCCCTCCACGCACATATAGATATATATACCTTCTTTACACCTAATATAACAACATGGTATTAGAGTAGTGATACGTTGTCATAATTATTTTATAAAAGAAACCTATTTCATTGATGAAAGAAAAATGTTAATTGCATAAAATATAATTTATAAAATAGCATGGGCTGTCTTTGATGAAACGTGTTTTTATTATATTAGCCTATGTATTTCTTTAAAATAATATACAACATGCCCAGGACAATATAAATTAACAGCTGTTTGCTGAACTTGAAATTAAATAGCCAGAATCATAACCAGAATATTCTTAAAATAACTGAGAAAATTAAAAAAAAAAGTTGTTCCAATTAATTAAAAAACACTTTAGTAATTGTGTAACTGTGGGGTGATTTAATAAAATATTCTGCTTATGTCTAAAATTACATTTTTAACAACTCCTTATGTTTCGAATGTCACCATTTTATTTGATTGGCCCAAGCCTATGCTCTATATTTCTATAATGTACTATACATGTTTTATAAAATATTTGTTAAATATATTATTTTATAAAATATATATTTAATGATGAGTTAATGATATTTTATAAAATAAATATGAAAGTGTAATCCTACCTTTTAATAATTGGAAAAAAACCTCTCTTTTGTAATCTATTTTCAGAGAAGGTTAAGACCGCTTGATCTGTCCTTTTGCAAAGTCTCTAGGCCTTGATACCTCATACATCGTCTGCTTGGCACCAGAGGACAGATTGTGTGTGTCTTCGATAGGTGTTTCCAAAGAAACACCGTGACGCAGAGAAATACGCGTATGTTTGCGGACCAATATGATGCTCTCGATCATATCCGCAAAACAAGATATTATTTGCAATGCCAAATATAGTAGAATTAAACTTTGATAAAATTGTCAAAGACTGCGTGTTAGTTTTCGTTTTGATTACGTTTTATTTTTTATATCTACACTTATGAAAAAATTAATTCCTAAAGGGAAAAACTTTTAAATAACATTTGTGTTAATCCCAGAGTATTTTTTTTATCAGGGGAGTTTAGAGCGTACCATCTGAATCGACCCATTAAATCAGTACGTGACATACAAACTAACTTAATTATACATGTAACACAGTACCTAGCTCCCAAGCCTTCAATTCATCACTCATAATGGAGAAGTCTGAATTTTACCAAATTTAAGATTACATTTTTTGGATATAACAGGAATCGAACCAAAGACTCTTAACTTAAAGGCAGACAGGCTACTAACTCAGCTTAGGTATTGGACATGTCTTGGAGTACTCGGATTTGATTTTAATTGATGTTCAAGTAATTTAATATTTATTAATTTTTATGTCAAATCTTAAGGTGGAGTATTTCCTAACACCAGGGTTCTATATGATTGTATAATCTAATTTAATGGATTAAATAGCCAAGATATTATAGTTCTTTATGTTTGATTATAAACCACATCCAAACATCACATTCTTTAAATTGAAAAATTATACCCTACACGGGAATCGAACCCGGGATATTTATATGCTATTGCCCTTGTCACTGAGCTATCAAGGAGTCGTCTAATTTGGATAGAAACTTTTTCGATCGCTATAAAAAAAAGCTCTCAAAACAGTTTTCACATATTTATACGTCAAGTCACGTGAGTTTCAGCTGTTACTTTTATAAAAAGTATTAACCCCACTTCGGTGGTCACATGGGTTAACGCACTACTATCGTATTAGACTAGATTGCTGAAGACGGGAAGATCGGAGTTCAATCCTAGTCGGGTACACTGAGGTGGATTTTTCCTAAATGGTTTTCCACTCTCCCTGAACAAAAAAATGCGGGTGCACTTCCTCTAAATTAAACCTTCTTAAGCTCTAACACATTAGTGTAATTGGTACATAGTAGTATATCCCTGGTAGTAGTACGCGGTGCAAAAAAAAAAGTAAATCTTCTGTAAAATAATACTAATAATAAATTATTGTCATCTTTATTTAATGCAAACAAATATGATTGTATTTTCTAAAAGTTTCATGCTATCAGAATTCTACAACTGTGTGACTTTGCTAGTCTAAGCTAGCTATTTATTAGTGCCCTTAACATGGGTGAAGAATGACCGTGGGCACGGGACGAATCCTGGATAGCTCAGTTGGTTAGAGCATTGGCGTACTAAGCCAAAGGTCCCGGGTTCGATTCCCGTGTCCAGGTGTCATTTTTCAATTTTCAGAATGATACTTAACATAAGAGCCTATAAACGGTTTAATCTAGGGATAGGGCTATGGAAGTTAATTTAGATACTCATTAGCATTTAGAAGTGTGATGGTCACAGTAATATATCATACATCTGTAATAAATCACACCCAACTGACCCAACCGAAATTCAAACTTTGACTTCTCCGTCACCAACAATCCTGTCTACTGAAAACCCAACGCCTTAGCCCAGTGGTTACCAAACTGTGGGTGGCGAACCGGTTTTTGTAAGTCGCAAAAAATTTTGAAATGTAAACATTTTGTAATTATTTGAAAATATGGGAAGGTAAAAAAGAGAAAGAAAAAAGCAAATGGCGAAAAGTAAACGGTATGGAAATTTGATTTCATGATTCATCCCTGTGCCATAAACAGACCGGAAACAAGCGCACCTTTTGCACACACATCGTAATGAAAAATATAAAAGTTTTTTTTGTAGAATTATATTCAATAATGTTTTTTAATTAGTATAATTGAATTTAAAAATACCCCCACTCCTTTTTCCCTCATCTTCGTTAAATTTAGGTGAGTCACAAAAGTTGTTATAAGAATTAAATCACGGCTCTAAAAGGTATCAAAACCACCACGTGACTACCTTGTGACCATCAAACTAGTTTTTGAGTCAAGCGCTGAGATAGGAATTTATTCATAGTTTGACTTGGTGCCCGCATGGTCCAAGGCGTCACTCTAGCAATATACTAGACGGTCGATCCATTTCTAAAATCAGAGTAAATTATTATAAACATATAGCCAACCTTCCTTAAACAGATAAAATCATTTTTAACGGGGCCTCAACAGGACATTCTAAAGATAATTGAGATTTGTTTTAGTGGATTTGAAGCTTCAGAGCTGCCATTCCCATAAGAAATTACAGCATGTATAACCCGAACGGTTAGTAAGACGCGGTGCTAATAATGATTCCATGTCATATATATGTGAAGGCTTTCTTTGAAACTAAACGAAAAATCAATTATGTGAAAATACCAATATTAGCGTACCAGTAGTTTCAATGTTGCCATTCTCGTCTTCATAAAATCTTCTTTCTTCAACACTAACATAGCACACCTAGTTAGCGTCACAAATAGAAGAACAGAAATTATTAATCAAGCGCCAACTTAACATTTTAATTAAAGTAGTAATTTTTTAGGACATATACGTTTTAAATACTTTTAATAGCATGGTTTTCTTTTATAAAATTATATTACTATTTAAACATTGTTAAATTTGCTTTGATATTCAAATTAATTAATTTTATAATACGATGTAAGCTTAATCCCATTGTGCAGTAAAACTTGAAATGAACTATCACAATCCTCAACAACGATTTATATAGAGAAACGAGCCACGCATTTAGCATAATGATTCCTGGGATTGTATCCAATATTCCCGGTAAGCTACTGATAACATTTAAAAGTTAATTTGACTCAATTCATTGGCCAACATCATGTTTCTTTAGTCACTTATCTCATATTTATGTTTTTTTTTTAAATAAATGAAAGTTCTTTATTAATTTACTTCAAAAAATTAAAGCTAATTCTGAATGCGAGATTATCACTAACCACACAAACTAAAGCGTAAATAAATGGTAATAGTTTGGGAAGCATGAGTCACCCCCTCCCACCCCCCCCATGGCAATTAGTTTCATCATGTTGCAGATTCATACCTCTCCAATGAATCATACATTGGTTTAATTGAGATATCTTATATGGGAAGCTTGATGTTAAAGATATGAGAGAGATTATTATATGAGATATCTCATCTGTGAGTATCAAAACCAACACGGATAAAATAATGTATAGCTTTGATCTATTTATTTTATAGCTACGACTACGTTTACGGTGTAACGTCTGAGCTAGGTTTGGATCTAGCGTCAAAGAGATCAATAAAACTGCTTTAAAATCTAGTGTAGGCCTAAGTATACAATTTTGGGTACCTGGGGCATTATAAATTGACTAATAAATCAAGTGGTGTGCACCTCTTTGGACCTATTAACTTCTATACTTAAGATGGGGTGTTAGTGGGCGTGAGTTTAGGGAAGTATTTTTGAAGTTTTTATATAGCATAAACATTTTTGGCCAAAATAAATAAAATATTTCTTCTATAGAAACATAGAGTTTAGTTTTCTGCACATGCTAATCTCAACAGTCCTTGAATATCTGTCAGATGTGTCCAGGAATTTAATGACAACTTTTTCTCTTAATTTAAAAAGTTTGTCACTAAATGCCACCATGCTCATGACAGATATTCAAAAACTGTTGAGATTAGCGCGTGCATAAAGCTAAACTATATGTTTCTATAGAAGAAAAATTTGATTTATTTTGGCCAAAAAATGTTTATACTATAAAAACTGCAAAATTAGCGCACTAAGTTCGCGCTCACTAGCACCCAACATTAAAGCTTGTAAATAAGTAACTAGCTGTCTCGCTAGCATTATTTTAGTGGTTTTAAGTTGGGGATGAAGGGTAAGTGAGTAAAGGTACGTGTTTTTTGCAGTTTTTATGTCAAAAATTTCTTTGTTCAAAATAAATCTAATATTGCTTCAGTTCAAACATAGAGTTTTAATTTTCTTCACATGATAACGTTAACATTTCTTGAATATCACTCAAGGGTGTCTTGGAATGTAATGATAACTTTTTCTCTTCATCTAAAAAGTTTGTCATTTAATGTCGCTGTGCTCATAATAGATATTCAACAACTGTTGTTATCACCATGTGAAAAGAATTAGACTTTGTGTTTGTACTGAAGTAAGATTTTATTTATTTTGACCAAAAAGATGTTTTGCTATAAAAATTGCAAAAACTCTGGCTTTTTTCACGTACACTACATCCACACCCAGTGCTTTTTATATAATAATTACTGTGCAGAACTACGAACGAAGTTTGTATCTGTCATCTACGTAAGAGAGAAGACATCTTTCGGGTATTTCTTTCTCTGTTACACACATACAAGGCTATGCAAAATTTTAACATTACAAACAATTATTTTTCATTAATTGACAAAAGTTATCTAGTTTTTAGACAAAAATGTTCGATGCACTAGCTTAGCCAGTTGTGCGTTTGCCTAGTAATTTGTGAAGGCTGAACTTGATTCCTAAAATGGCCTAAAAATGTATCACAACGCGCTTTGTCATCCATTGTATGTAAAGTAGAGGCTCAAATCCGTGCTGAGTGGTGAAGGGGATGCTCTCCACACGCTAATTTAGATTCATTACTATTCTTAAGGACCCACCTCATTAAATTGTCATTAATAACCTTTGTGTTAAATTTATTAATACAATATTTATATCTACTAATTTATAGAGCTGTGTTTGTATAGCTTTGACAAACTTCTGAACCTTGAGGTAAAATGGGAAATGGGGCCATTCTTAGCTGAACCATTTTAACAAGCGAGCTACGATAACTTGTAAATCACTTATCTAGCACCACTAACAATAATGACATTGTTTTTAACCGGGAGTAAAGCCAGAGTTTCTCAGAGGTGGTTTGAAAGTGCTCGAAATGAAGAAGCTTGAGTGCTCTTGTTGAACACAATGAGAGTTTAATAACTAAGAAGTTAACTGAATCGTAGTTCGACAACAACAAAAACACATTCCGAATGCATTGATATAATAATCAACTCATGACAGAGTCAGACGTGCCAACAGCTAGTCCAATTTCTGATTAGTGACAATACTAAATGGAAAGGTTGACTCTGACCTCACGAGTTCGACTGCTGTACTCATCCTTGATGCACGAAATTAATCTATTTTTCAAAATCTGATTAGATGCTCTAAGTTGTTTAGTTTTTTTTACATTTAACTATTCAACATCCTCTATTTACTACAAATATAAGGAAATAAACTTAAGTTGTATTAGGAAATTACTTAATATTTGGTTAAAAAAACTTTACGTCAAAAGATCATGTACATGTAAGGTATTTAGATTAATTATGGTGAGTTCCTTTTAAAAAGTATTTTTACTGTATATCCTTAAAATGTTGTGAGCTTAGAAGCGTCTGGAATGTGAGGTAAAACAATTGTGGCATCAAAACCAAACACTAATCTTCTATCCAGAGAGTATTTAAAACTTCAATGTAAACGTAGTACTTAACTTTTCTCATAAGAATCTTTATTGGGTGATTAATTAAGTGGTTAGATAAAAATTCTTTAGATAAGTACATAAATGAATAGGGTCAATTAGCCGATGCTTGATAGATCAATTTCACCACGAGAGATTAACAGAAATTATCTTGACTAGAACAACAGCATTATTTAAATTCCAAAATAATTCATTGGCATATTTTATCTCCGAAGACCGGTAGAGACTTGTTGGTAACATTAACATCACGTGTTACAATGTTGCCTAGGCAAAAAAACTAGTTCTTATCTACAACACAGTTTTCGTTTTTTATATCCACATTAATTTTTATGACGAAAACTAGTTTTTGCAGGAAGCACGAATTCATTTTAATAAGTGTTCTCAAATATCTTGTGACATAAATTTGTTATTATGTGTGGCATATTTTTATTAAAATGCTCACAATGTTGAAAATTACTTTTTGTACGTGAACCTTGTCTTACTACCCGTCTAAGATGTACGCATATAATTACACCAATAGTAAAGATGATGAAAGAATTCAGAGGAAATCTACCACGTCTGCGTTGACGGAGATTGGGAAAACATTGAAAATAATTCTCCTGCAGTACAGCCAGCTGAGATTCAAACACGTAATCATCCCCGTCACCTATAAACCAGGCAAGACGAGACTGGTGTCTTTGTTTGTGTGACTACCGGTGTTGTTTAGTGCCAATGTTAAAACTATAAGTAGGTTTTCAAAATACAATTACGTTCAAGACAACGTTTATTAGCAGCTTAATCTTAGGGGTGGAGATTAGGAGGGCTGTTTTATAAGAAATGCACCCAAATTAGCGTTGAGATAATTTAGTGATAATTAATTTGACATATTTATTTTGTACTTTCTAATTTTAATGTTAAATTACCAGTAAGTTACATATACACTAATTTAACATATGCTATAACTCGGATGGGTATTAGGTCACAGAGGTAAAATATAACTTAATGTAATCTCACTCGATAAACACCCAGTCCTATTAGTAGTTTCTTGCCTGTAAGTGAGAAACAAATCTTAGAAGTTTAAAAAAAATATTGGCCAACGCCGTTGTGCGTCAATCTAAGGGGCTAAAGGTTTCGAGTTTGAATTCTGGCAGGGTCAAGAAATGTACCATTTATAATATGTGTGTCTCCTTTCCCCCATATGAGAGATTGGGTGTTCTCATTGTTTTAGAATTTATCTATTGTATAATTCGTGGGCTGATATAATCAAACAGTTTAGAAGGTGCACGTTAAAGAACCCAAAAATAGCTTATAAATAATTTTGAGCCCCCTCTGGTATCAATCCCAGCTCTTCTGGACATATTGTTGAGGTGATCTGGTGATCTAGGGGTAAGATGTTGGACTTCTGTGTTGGGGCCCAGGGTTCAATCCTCGATCCCGGCACAGATTTATCTGATTGCCAAACCTTCCTTCACCTCTGACAAGACGTGTATTAGTCACAACTTGTGAACGTGATGAATACCAAGCCTCCACCGTGGTTCGGATCCCACGTTAAACTGTAGGTCCTCCATTTCATTTCACAGTCACATTACCAATACACGTTAGCTTAAGCACGTATAACCCGAACGGGTAGTGAGAAGTGGTAGTAATAATAATAATAATAATAATAATAATAATAATAATAATAATAATAATAATAATAATAATAATAATAATAATTTGTTGACCTCTTTGATAACTTCAAATGAAGAGAATGAATCACTTTAGCAAATAATTGAGCTACACACACTATTGAAATACATTTGTTTATTTTCTCTCTATCTAAATCACTTCGTGTCACTAGCTGTTACAACAGCATACTAAATCTACAGTTCGATTTTAATAGGAAGAGAGAGCGTTCCTTATCTGACTACTAAAACAACTACTAGATCTATTTTCAAATATTAATACGCTAGGTCATGTTGTCTTCAAATGAAGCCAGCCCCGTGGTTTAGTGGTCAGTGCACCTGGCTACGAGTCTAGGGGTCATGGGTCTGATTCCCGACTGGTATCTTGGGTATTTCACCCTAAAGGGGAATTACCCCACCAGTGATTGGTTAGTTAGGCTAAAGTTAGGCTGTGTTTCCACTTGTTTCATACCCTCATACTCATCTCATCAGGACATGGAAAGAACCTCTACGTTAAGGATGTACTATTAGTACATTCGGACGTCCCCTGGGCAACGGTACATTATTATTATGATTGTTGTAGCCCAGACGCGCAATATTATTGTTATCTTCTGCTGTCACTTTTGATATATATTATTATTCCTATAAAATAACACTAAATAAATAGTAAAGTGCTATTAATGTTGACCATAAAAAAGTTTTTTTTTCTTCTTCTATGAGTGTCTTCCTACCAATATCTTAATATACAACGATGAACGCTTATCAGTTTCTGGTTTATGTTCATACCCTTCATAAGTGATACCACTTTTTTTTATGCAAACAATGTGAAAATGATAATCAGGAAATAGTTATTACTGTATATGCCTAATATGCATCTTATTATCCGTCCAGGGTTTCCGAATACTTATATTAATGGCGATAGGAACAAGGAAGGTAGAATTCATAAGAATTTTTTTTTTAAGTTTTGCTATAAAAATTGCAAAAACTGACATTTCCTCCCGTCTACTACACTTCTATAAGGTCCGGGTGACGTGGGAGGAGGGTTCTAGCCTCCAGGATGTGGAAGGTGTCAATGGGGCGGAGGTGGCGCAATCATAGTGACCTTGAGACATTCACCTGCCCCATCCCATCGGTGACACAGGACCGAGCCTCCTTCAAGATCGGGTTCAATGAATGACGCGGATCTGATATTTACCTGTCTCGGTGACCGCATGGTTGGAGGCATTACTATCAATATAGACTAGACTCCTGGCGGGCAGGAAGATCCAGATTTGAATCCCGGTTGGGTGTACTGAGGGTGGTTTTAACTAAATGGCTCTCTACTTTCCCTCAATGAAAATATGGTTACACTTTTTCTGAATTCAAACTTTTTCATCCTTAACTCATTAGTTTAATTAGTACATATGCGTATAACCTGAACAGGTATTAAGATGAGAAGATAAAGGAATAAAATCCATTAATATTTGATTCATCCGGACCAGTGGGAGCATGGGAAAAGGCATCAATCTCGTCTAGTCATGTTTGATTTGGTTACATTCACAGCAGAGTGCACTAAGGGTATTTTTTTCTTAAATTATTTCATCACTCTACCTCCAAACAGATGCGGGTACATTCACAAACCAAGCCTTCCTCATCCCCACCCCATTATTGTAAATAAATCGATTTACCAGACGGGAAGTTACAAATGTATCAGGATAAAAATAAATAAAAATTGAAGTGGCCGATTCCAGTAAGTGGTTGAAATAAAAGCCAATATCAAATTAAAAGGGTTCTGGGTTTGAGTTCAAGTGGTGATGCTTTAATATTTATTTTAACAATATTTGTAATTTTTATCTCAGTTGCCTCTGTCTACTGAGCTAATGTTCTAGAGTTAGATCCCAAGTATGGCTTAGAAACACTACATTATTTGCAGTGCTGAATTAAGGGCTGGGGAATAGGTTTTGTTTCGGCTCTAGAACTTAGATTATTTGTAAATCGTGTGCTAATATAATACAAAAAAAGCCCAAGATGTACCTATTCAAGTTTTTACACCCTAAGAATAATTAATTAATGCAAAACAAAATTAGAACCAAATAATTTATCAATTCTGAAACTCACGTTTTGATCTCACTCTTTAATAGTGGACTTGCTGTATAGTAGGATAAAAGCCAGCCTTGAGACCCAGTGATTGAAACACAGTCATTGGAACTTGTATAATTGTTTATTGTGTAAACGGGGTGATTGACAGATATCGTAACTAGTCTGCCTCCTTGATGTGGTCCGAGCTTGCGTGCGAGCGAGCCGCGAGCGGTCCCTTGAATGTCACCGTTCCTCCCGAGTCCCAGCCGTTCTCGCGCCGGCGCTGGTCGTGGTCAGTCAGCAAACTATCACCAAGTTGCACGCGGTTGTACGGCGCAGCTTGGTGATGGTTCGCTGACTTACCACGATCCTACAAACCGAAAGTGGGGAGGGAGATTTCAACAGCATCGTTACACTTGCATGCTCTAAACTGATATAATGCTGTATCTGTTTCCCTAGAATATTATAAATAAAAGTAAGTTTCTAGCCTAGATTTGCGCTCTACTAAAGTTAGAAAGTCCAAGGAGAAAATAGCTCACTTCGGAGGCCGCGTAGTCTAACGCGCTACTCTCGTGTTAGATTAGATTGCCGAAGACGGGAAGATAAGGGCTCGATCCCAGTCGGTTATACTGAGGGGGGTCTTTCCTAAATGTTTTTACACTATCCCTCCATGCAAATACAGGTGCATTTCATCTCAATTAAACCTTAATCCTTAACACATTAGAGTTATTAATGCACAGGCGTACAACCCGAACGGTTAGTAAAACGCGGTGCTAAAACATCTTATTTACTACCTATTAATCTATTTTAGCTCTAACGAAATCAGTTCCAAGCTTTCAATTCCCAAATTTATATATATATATATATCCCTATATTTAATAGTAGAGATAGTAAAAACAAAATTGCTTGTTTTTTTAAAAAGTGATTTTTTAATTCGTTGAAATAATGTGTGTACTTTTTCAAACCAAAACGATGGAAGAGTTGTCTAAGTAGCTACCAATGGTTTGATATTTTCTTAAAACAGTTGAGTCCTTTGATAGGTACAGTTAGTTAGGATGAAATCTGATTCGAATTATTGAAAAAAAAAGTTCTCCTTAGCCTCATATTAGCCCAAGTACTAGCTACAGCCAAAGATGTCAACCACTGATGTTTAAAAAGATCAGCTTAATTTTTGTATTTGTAAAATACGGTACCCACACAGGTGGACACGCAGATAAAGAGGGTAGTCTTCTCTGGTCTTGTTTTCCGGTAACTGGGAGGTTAATTAAGGCTCAAATAAAATCCGGGTGTGCTGGAAGTATTATTTCCTCAATAATTTCTCATTCTTCCTTCAATCAATTGTGGGTACACTTGATCTAATTTCCATCTTACTCAACCCTACCCCTTTATTATAAATATGTTGATAGCCAATAAAATAGCAACGATAAAATATCTAGCTGTGTAAATAAATTTACAAATTAAAAATAATAAATTTTTAGGCTAGACGTGGAATTATAAATAAAAAATAATACTTTGAGTCAACAACAAGAATCATATTTAAGTAAACAAATTAAATAAGAATTACTAATTGTATGTTGGCTTATCTTGTGAGACAAGACAAGTGTCGTGCTTGTTTATGCAGATACAATCCAAACAACTTCAAAAGGACAGATGTGTTGGAGCATGAATAGTTTAACTGGTCACCTAATTGTCATGCACAGTGCATCGTCGAGGGGCTGTTTGCTTAACAGATACTTCCAAACATAAACTTAAATGCAAAGTGAGAGAGAGAGAGAGAGAGAGAGAAAAACTAAACAAAAACATTGAAACGGTATGACTGCGTCTTCAATTAACATCATTTGGTTGTTTCTTTAATCAATCTTAAATAAGTTGAGAATAAGCGCTAGTTCAGCTTTCTCAGTCACTCATCAATAAGGGAATAGCTTGACACAGAGCAGTAGTGTTCAACCCAGGGGTAAGCAGATTATTTATTAGGGGTGTTCAAAAATAATTAATTAACAGCGTTTATTTTGTTGTTTTTCTCCTGGTTTCTATTTTTAAATATAATATAAATCCCAAATTTTGCATAAGTTCTAGTTAATAATATGTTTTATATATTTTCATTAAAATTTGAATGTTGTATTCTTATTCATTTTCTATCTAATTTTTTATACCTAAGCTTCAAACACATTTTATCTAAGGACATGTATTTCTTTGTGCACTACATCTTACTACCAGTCTTGGCTATACACATATTTACACTTATGGAGTAGGAATTAGGAAGGTAGCAATTCAGAAGAAATGTATCTACATTTAATTGACATAAGTTTGTAAACGTTTTCACCGAGCTAAAATAAATCTAGTATTTTGTTTTAGGCTGACTTTTAAAAAACAAACAAATTATGCGTGAAGAAATTGTTTAGTATAAATTAGAACACTTCCTTCTTAAGTTAAGTAATTAGTTTTAAAACGCTATTAAATTAAGGAAAAGGTTTTAAATGATGTATTTATTTTAAACAAATTAATATCTTGAGATAGTTGTTTACAAATTAGGGGTGCGAAACCGTAAAATGGTTTAAAAACCCTTGTCTGGAGGGGATAAATTGTAAAGTTCTACTATTTGGCTGATTGAGAGCTCTAAACAACGTTAGAAAACACCAGTCTGTTTAATACTGGAAAGCCTGATCAGGAGATACTGAGATTTGGTCTACGTGTTTACCAATGAGGAAAAGTTTAAAATTGCTTGACTAGATAACGAACAACTCTCAAATCTGTTTTCTCTGCGTCTCACCACACTTTCAATTATACGCATGTACTGTATATTAACTACCCTAATTGGCTAGGAATGAGGAAAGTAGAATTTAGGGAAAATGTAACCAAATTTGGGTTTACGAAGAGTGGGAAACCATTTAGTAAAAAAAAAGATCAGGTTGTAAAGTATAAAAGAGCTAGCCTGATATATTATTTGTTTGTTCGCCACAATTAGTGTGATATTTTATATAATTGTTGAATTGGTTTCAAGTTTGTTATTCTGTATTATAATAATTAAAAAGGGAAAATGTCTTATTTTAGAAAACAAAAGTTCTGGTGTTTTTTATTTTTAGTAGATAAACAGATTTTTTGATAGATATCTCACACGTTGTAGATTTTAATAAGAGCCCGACTATTGCGTTATATGCATGATAATTCCCAACACGTGAAATTTAGAATTTAGGTTAATTTGTCATAGACTCAACCTACACGGCTCCTCGTCAGGATTGCAAGTGAAGAGATGCGTACTTTGAAGTAGGTACAGTGGAGCGTCGTTAATCCGGATCGATCGAGACCGGGACCCATCCGGATTACTGAACTGTCCGGATTTTCAAATGTGCTTTCACTAACTGTATACATACGTAATGTATTGACTAGAGGATACATGACGCTCGGGGGTCTACTGTATTGCAAAATAGAGACTGAAGGGTTCGAAAAATACAATTCATCAAAATATTTTAATAAAGTATATTGAATAAGAACATGTACATTATGTAATTTAGATTAGTAACTCTACAATACTTTTTAGAAAAAAGACACAAGAATCTACAGCAATTAATGGAAACTTACTGGGTAAAAAAGTCCTCCCCTACCTGCTCTCACCGCTGATCCGGATTTGCGACGCTCCGGATTTTTGACGTCCGGATTTCCGACGCTCTACTGTATATCTAGCGACATTTCCTTCTCGAAACTTCCCAAAAGAAAAAAGGTGCGGTCATCCAGGTGCGTTTCTGTTTACAAGACTGAGTTGGCTTTTGAAACAGAGACGTAGAAAGATGTCGCCATACTCTTGCAACTTAACAACTTAACACAAATAAATCTTACTACCCGCTCACATTTATAATATCGTAATTTTGAATATAGATGTGAATAATGAGTTATTGAGATGTATAATTGAGGAGTTAGCTCCAAGAAGGGCGTATACAGATATACTAGTATATCTGTATACGCCCTTCTTGGAGCTAACTCCTCAATTCCATATCATTACAGTGTATCCAGCCAGGATTAGAAACCTGACCTCCCCATCACAGGCAAACCAGACTAAATTTCTACGGGCAACTTATGTGAGCCTCAACTTATTTGATATACATAATATATCGTCACTTTCTTCCGTTTCCTGTTGTTATTTCTCCGCTCGTACCAGCCATGTCAATTAGCATACTCCAAGACGTGTGCATAATAAATATAGCTTAAAATAGTCTAACAGATCGCCCACCACTTCTGCCAGGTAAACCAGCGCCAACAGTTGGTGTGATGTCACTTGTCTACACCAGGAAAGGAGCGTAAATATTTATTAATGATTAATTGTTATCACACATTTGTATTATTCCTTTTTTATTAGTTTGTTTACCGGCAACGGTTGCCGCACAGTCTAAGACAGGGATGGCCTTTTAAGGTGTTTGGTGCGGCCTTTCCTCAAATTCTGTCAGTTATATATCTCCATTGTTTGTAAATTATACATTATCAACCTCAAATTTTATTCTTACAACATAATAAAATTAAGCGTTTTATTATTATTATTATTATTATTATTATTATTATTATTATTGTTATTATTATTATTAGCCCCGCGTCTTACTACCCGTTTGGGTTATACGCACTTACGCTAATGTGTAATGGTAGGGTGATTGTGAGATGAAATGGAGGACCTACAGTTTAACGTGGAATCCAAACCACGGTGGAGGTCTGGCATTCCACACATTCACAAGTTGTGATTAATACACATCTTGTCAGAGGTGAAGGAAGGGTTTGGCAATCAGATAAATCTGAGCCAAAACCGCAGATTGAACCCCGAACCCTCAGCACAGAAGTCTGATATCTTACCCCTAGACCACCAGGTATCCCATGAAGTATTTTACTAACTGTTGAAATGTTTGGTTTGTAGAACTCAATTCTTGAGTGATTCTCTATAAGATTTTATAATCCTTATTAAATCCTGATTATTTTAAGTATAACTACATTAACAATACATATTACCTATAGTTACATTTAAAAATGAACCAAGATCCATAGAGTACAAACACGAGAAAAAGCGAAAAACTGTTTCTGTCAAATATTTTATAATATATCTTTCTTTTTTAAAAAAAGTGTTCTTCTTTGAATATTGATTACATATATTTTTAAAAATATATGCCAAATGGTAAAACACAATCGCACAAACTTTCTCATATTGTGTACTAGCTCTATATAGTAATACGTGGCGTGATTTCGTAAGTGCAGCAACGAACTTGGGAGCCTCTAGTGGCCAGTGGTGTGTCGTGGAATGTTGACAGGTTAAGCAGAGCTAGTTCAAACTGTACCTGTGAATTGTTTTCATAGCTCAGTTTAACACCCCTTGGTCGGGTATTGACGAGCATACATTCCCACGTGAGATTGGTCAAATTGGGATTTAGGGTGTGAGGACATATCACAATTTACAGTTTTAACAAGCTCTGCTTACCATGTCAACATTACACGACACGCCGCTGCCAATGGTATAGAGTAAGAATAAGTAAATAAAAATACACTTAGAAAAAATTCTATGCCGTTCAACCGAGCATCGGTCTACTCTCTTGGCCTGATGAAGCTGTCTGTGACAGTGAAAGCTTGTCCTTAAAACTGTGTTTGTGTGTTTTATAGTGTTCTATCTAAACAATTTCTACTCCAGTATCACCAAGGAAAGTGTGCTGGCTATCCCTTCTAATTTAAACCATAATATACTATGTTAGTGATTCATTGAAAAAAGAGGACCATTTATGATCACCAAAGAGCAAAACAATCAATTTCATATTTCTAAGTACTCCATAAAACATACAATACATATTTGCGTATAGTTTAGAGACTATTGTTTTTATAAAAATATTCAACATTTTATTTTATTTTAACAGTACTACAACTTTACAATGATAAGTTATTTCGTATTTTATGTAGTTGTTGATATATGATCAAAATTGGAAATTTCTGCATATATAAAGTGCCCTTAAAGTAATTTTCATGGGAAAACGAGAGTAGCCATTTTGTTTGTGATGTTAAGCAATGCCTGGAAACAAAATTTAATAAAAAATTGTTAAAGCAGGTATTTAGAAACTCTGTTTTATCTCTTTTGGTCCTTCAGTAAACTACCCTTGATTTTAGGGTTAGATATATAATTCCAAAAACTGGCTTATGAAAACCCTAGATACTAAGTTCTAACCCAAACGGTAGAATGGTTTCGGCTCTAGTCCGAGATACATATAGATGGACAGACAGGGAGACGGCAACGTAAAAACCACTTTTTCAGCTTCAGGGAAGGGGGACGGGGGAGGGTCATGAAAGGTCGACCTTTATCAAAATTTCGAGTTTAATTTTTGATGATCACAATACTTCTCTCTTCGAGGGGTCAAGAGGGAGGTAAAAATTTAGTTTTGAATCGAAAGGAAAAAATTAAACTAAGAAACTCTTCTACGGGTCACTAATAAGATATTAGCTTATATTAAGGTAATTAAATTTCTATAATTTTGGCAAAATGTACTGTACATTAAGTGTGTGTGGCCTTGTGAGGAATAAATGAGGTGACATGTGATTTTTCCAATGTAAAAATGTTCCCTAATCTTGGTTTAAGTTATCAATCTCACAGAATATTGAATCGGTGGGTTTTCCTTCCTCTCTTCACGCTAATTCTTGTAAAAGCATGCAAACTATCCTCCTCACTAGCTCTTGTGCTGATCCATTAATAATTTTTCATTGTTTTAAAACTAAATAAACTAGGAAATTTTCTTATATAAACAACATTTAGTATCAGGGATATGAGATATAAAACATTATCAAATTATTGAGTGTTTACACATAGATGTATTAATATAGATAAAATTCAATACATATTTTAATATTCAGTTTAGAATGGTGGAGTTTGAGAAAGTTGTAGGATGCTGGGAAACAACTAATTTTATAAATATCATCCTCGGGGACCGGGCTAAAATAAAAGTTTTCCTTTAAATTGGACTCAATATTCTAAAAAGCACTTCTAAGCTCACCCTTATGGAAAACGTGACGTCAAATCCACACATATATATGACTGGATTTTGACTCAAGCCACAGACGGTGACGTCAGCCAATCAGACCACTCGCTACAACCCCTCCCCAATAAATTTACCTTCACCTGATACATGAACAACGAGGGATATGGCGGACACACAAAAAAAAAATCCTTTACGATAAAGTGATATTTTTTTCTTGATTTTTCTGTGACAGCCATATTAAAGTCCCTGATGAGATCCAATGAAGATTATTGTCATTTAATTAATTTATATATATGTTTTTTATGTGTGTGTCATCAGACATAGAGAGTATTACAAATATAATAAACATGACTGCGAGATTTATTAATTTATATTATGTACAGTATATATACAGTGTCATTTAGATATTCAGGGGAAAATTATACACGTTGTAGGGAGACAAGTATTTTTACACAATAAGCTTTGGGTCAGCGACACCAAATAGCAGCGCTACGAGACATCAAAGTCGGTGCTGTATGCCCCTTGGAGGTAGACAACTAATCACTCTTCAGCACATAACAAGCGGAGTTTGGTGTAAATAATGACTCTAAACAGGCAGTGAATTTCCTGACATCAGGTACTCATAAGGATTTGCTGATTCCTTCAGATATATGATTGTTGGCCCTGACAAGGGCCGATATTGAGAGTGCAGAGACATCTTGACTGTATAAGTGAATCCAACAGCCAACAATGCAATGCCGTTCCGCTACGCTGGTACCATTTCGTGTGTCAGGGGAGAGAGTGGTGGGGGGTTCCTGTGTTTGTTTGTCTGTCTGGCATGGTGCGTGAGCTGCCTACCCCCTTAGGTGTATACAGCGTCAGTTTTGACGTCTCGTATACCATCATTTGGCGTCGCTGATCCCAAGCTCATTAAGAGAGTCACCCCCTACAACCTGTATATTTTATAGCTCTGAATAGCCTTGTATGTATATATTTTTTTAGAAGTAATTGGATACTTGCGTATAATCTGAATAGGTAGTAATATACGGTGCTACAACAAAAATGGATACGGTACTTGAAATTTGTGATCTAGCCTACACACATTTAGAATCAAAAGTTAAAAAAATAATTCTGAATGCTTGAGAAATACTAGTCATTGGCTTTGATGATATACACCTTGTTCACAGTGAAAGCTCAACTCAGATCAACTATAACTCTATCATATAATCTGCACTGTACTCTAGTATAAACAAAGTAAGGTAAGTGTGCTACCCCTTAGGGTCAACGAAGTGTACATTGCTGACAGATTCTATATTATAAACATTTTATAAACTCACTTGATTGTATTAAGTTTTATTTAACCCATTTCAAATTTCATTAATTTAGTTAACAAAGCAGAAACAAGATCCTGGACAAAATCAGACCGGGATTGGCCCTGCCGAGTGTAAGTCTAAAACCTATTTTGTGGCATGGTGAGTGGGAGGGTGAAAGGCGTGGCGTGGCTTCACAACCGACCAAAGTATCCTTCCGCGTCAACAAGAACAGATGGATCACGGAAACCGTAGATGGTGCTAGCTACTGCACAGGTCTTGCGGAAAAAATCATATGTTTGGAAATATCAGTTTTCTCGAGAACGAGGGAAATTTTTATGTTAATATTTTCAACACCCCTTCTAAGATAATGTATCAATGTTAATAATTGTTCAATTTTCTGATTTTTTCTTATAAATCCCGCAGTTTTCTATTGAAAAATGTCAATTTTATTGATATTTGATCACTGTTAAAATTATAGAGGAGGTGTGTATATAAAAAGTATAGCTTAATCAACACGTTTTTATTCTTGAGCAAATCGTTTCTGAAAAGAAAATTGCAAAACAATAAAAAAAATCTTGAAGATATAAGTTTGTTCCCATGGCTTTGCATTTCCACGACAAATGAAAAGGGCCAATAGCCTTAAGTCTATCACCCAAAATCGGAAGAAAATGGACACCTTACTCTGTGAGCCAGACGCAAGGCACGAGACGATAGATATCGCCGTGCAAGGTAGTCCAACCGCTAGCCAGTACTGTACGGCGGATCAACTATGTCTCACATCCAAGGAAACTTCACCCCACAGCAATCCAAGGATTTTTAGTGTTGTGCTGAGTAATATCTTTTTTTAGTAGCGCGTCTTACTACCCGTTTTTATACGCCTATTTATTAGTTACGTTAGTGTTTTAGGGATGAGAAAGGCTGAATTTAGAGGGAGTTAACCTGTACTTGCGCGAAGAGGGAGTGGAAAACCATTGAATAAAAACCACTCTCAATGCAGTACACCAGAAAGGGACTCGAAACCCAATCTCCCCGTCATTGGCAGGCTAGTCTATTGCCAGAGTGGCGCCATTTTAGACCATACCAAAGAGAGTAGTGAGGATTATTAATAATCTTATCTAAGTGTCCTATCAGCGATCAGAAGGGTAGCTTCTATTAAATGCATGCACATTATCATAGACTGAGAATTAGAAATTCCATGGATAAAGACATCTCCTAGTTTATCCAACCAAGATTATATCCTTGACCTTCCCACTACCAACAATCCAGTCTATTTAGGGTCTATTGTGCACTAGGCACCATGACCACCATTTTATAGATGAGTAATGTACTATAATGGTTCCATCACAACTTTCTAAAATTAACAATCATCTTCGTATTTAATGTTGGTGACCCACGCACATAAAAATTACATGAGGGGCGAATGCAGAAGTTAAAAATGCACTAATCTTTTTAATATTAACTCAAGTACAGTTCAATTTTCTTAGGAAAAACCATAATATAATCTGACATATGGAAAAGCTATTAGATCTACTTTTATGTATTTAGGACCTCCCTCGGTACCGTAGTTAGCTAACGCGCTAGTTTCGTGTTGAGCTAGACTGTCGAGGAGCGAGAGATCGAGGTTGGAATCTCGCTCGGGTGAACTGGGGCTGGTTTTTCCAAAATGATTTTCCACTCGTCCTCAATGCAAATTTGGGCTCACTTCCTCTATATTCAACCTTCCCGATTCCTAACCCATTAGCGTAATTAGTGCTTAAGCGTATAAACCGAACGGGTAGTAAGACGCAGTGCAAAATATTATTTTTATTTTTATTTATGTATTCATACCTGAAGTAATGTGATCTTCATCTGCCACTTTTGATAGCACTAATAATAAATCAAAATGTTATCAAGGTGGACAGCAAAAAAATATGTTTTTATTTCTCTAAAGGGTCTTTTCTACCAGAATTCTACTATAGTTTGCAAACTATGAATCTATTTATATTTTTCTAAAACATGTTGCTATTTATATTTAGCTAGGTTCACGTATGGTCACGTTGTCTAATTAGTCATCCTTGCACTATAATGGTTTGCTGGTGGTGGTAAGGTCAGGGTTCAAATCACGGCCTGATATACTGTGAGTGGTTTTACCACACTCTATTCACTCTTTAACTGCTTATCCTGTAAACAGATTACCTCATCACTACCCCTTAGATTAGGGGGTTAATTTTTTCTTAGCACCACGTCTTACTATCTGTTTGGTCTATACGCTTATGTACTAACTTCGCTAATGTGTTAAAGATGAAGAAAACTATATTTATAGGAAGTGTACTCACATTTGCGTGGAAGGACAGTGGAAAACAATTTTTGAAAAATCACCCTTAGTACACACGACCGGTATTTGAACCTCGATCTCCCCGTCCTCTTCAGTCTAGTCTACTGTGGAAATAGTGCCTTAGACCATGTGGCCCCCAAAGCGGGTAATTAGGTCTACATTGTTTAGGAGGGTATTGGGAAGGTACAATTTAGACTTTAGAGGATATGTATCCAAATTTGCGTGGGGGAGTAGTTAGTTCAGGAAAAAATACCTTTAGCATATCTAGTAAGTATTTCAACCCCAATATCACCGTCATTGGTAAACCAAACTCGATTTATTTCACGATATCACGTGGCCATCAATGTGTGTATGTAAGTAAATATACCATATCCCATGTGTTAAACGTATCCATGGTAAATAAATAAAAATAATAGTTGCCCTAGCTAAAAAATGGACATGAAAAATACAACTCTAGTTATATTAGGTGTTTACCTACCTTTTATCATCTTCAAATGGCTGACGTAAACCAAGATTCGCTTCCTTCACCGGTATATCCATTTCCCTTATACCTCCCATTAAGTCAAAGTCTCCCTTCTGGAGTAATTTTAGCCGAGAAAATAAACATAATTACGTAATTTAGTCGTAAAAATGGCGCAGTTGCCAAGAAAACCCGCGCAAACACACATCTACACTACCACTTGAAACAAATCACGAGTGACGTATGCTGGGACTACACGTCCAGCTTTCAGAACACGATCAGACTTTTCCTTAAGATATCTTTTTTATCCTTCTTCAAGAAAAAAATAAATAGGTCTGTACCCCCATTGCAATATTTTTTCCCACGACGAGAAAAGTTGGCGCCACCTCTTGCGGTCCATGAGGTAGATAGATCCAAGGGTGTCAAGAGATTTATTTGCTATTCCTGTCCTGACGTGTCTTTGCCTAAGCCGACGTTCTTATGGAATTAGCTCAGAGAAGTTGAGAGGTGGGTGTGATAAACCAATTAAAGCTCGTCCGACACCTTAGCTCAGTCGGTAGCGTGTCTGTATACTGAGCTAAGAGTCCCGGGCTCGATTCCTTGCATGACCAAAAAATTTATCATTGGTGAAATAATTGTGGGTTTATTCTTTTACAGTGATGAATCAACGGTCACCCGCTGGTGGCCTCATGATATAACGCGCTACTCTCGTGTTAGACTAGACTGCCGAGGGTGGGGAGATTGGGGTTCGATCCCGGTCATGTGCATCTAGGGTAGTTTTTCCTAAATAGTTTTCCACTCTACTCTATGCAAATGCAGGTGCACATACTTTCAATTAAACCTTACTAATCCCTAAATCATTAGTGTAATTAGTACATAGGCGTATAACCTGAACGGGTAGTAAGACGCGTTGCTAAAAAAAATCGTTGGTGGCTGGGTGCTGAGTCTGTTCTAAATTTAAATTAAAGTTAGGGTGTGTGGTAAGAGATATGGGGAGGAATTCAGGAGTGCAATGTTAAGAGGGTTTTAGGAATGCTAGCTTTTAGAAGCAACAAAAAAATATGA
Source organism: Timema genevievae (assembly GCA_902155825.1). NCBI lineage: Eukaryota > Metazoa > Arthropoda > Insecta > Phasmatodea > Timematidae > Timema > Timema genevievae. The sequence continues at coordinate 90,068 of CABFWO010001157.1, read as the reverse complement.
ATGGGACTATATAAATTATTCGCGCATCAAGGACGCAATACGTGGCACTAAATTTTTTCAACCAGATTTTTATCTCCAAAACTCTGCACATTCTGTGATTTTTCTGTTGAAATATTGCTTATATACATGATCTAGAAGCTTCAGGCAAAATTTCTAGCCAAAAAAAAAATCGGATACTTCTAGATTCTTTTAAAAAATAGTTGTTGTGTGATTATGTTGGAAGTAAATCATCTGTTCGTGTTTGCTTGTGACATAAAAGTTTTTATTCACACTTTCAAACCGATGAGGTTTTTTTTTGTGCTATAAAATACTTTTTGTTTCTTTTCTTTAAATTGTCACCTAAGACTTATATATAAAATAAACAATACAACCCTCTATATTTAAAGTGGAGGTTTCTTAACAATTAAATGGCATGCTAGCATGAGGGCTAAGTGAAAGGGGGGGGGAGGTAAATGGGGTGCAACAACCAAACTAAGCTCCGCCACTGAACTCAACCATACACACAACTAAAGATGTGAAATGAAAAATTGTCCCTTTTAATCTTCTACTGAAAATTATCTAACTATTCAACTGGAATGAACGCAAGCTAGATATCCCAAGTTTTAAAGCTTACACTTCAGTTTAGTTTATACTAAATAAGTTTAAACCAAAATCATAAAATGAGTTTTAACAAAGCATTTACATCGATTCCAGTTATATTCTCACAATCAACTTATCGTCCACAATGGTTGATGGTTGAATTTTTCACTAACTTTGGGGTTACTGGTTTGTTGTAGTCCAGATATCTTAAAACTTCAATTTTATAGTCATGGACCCTTCTCCTGGGATTCAATGAGATGGAAATTTACCTAAAAAATTTAATGGGAAATTTTTATATTAAATATTTACCGGAAAATGTTTATATCTACCCACAGCACGCATCCCGTCAAGATTGATGACCTACGTTATAACACATGGATGACAACGGCTTAACCCGAGGAGTAGGAATGGTTTTAGAAGAAGTGAACCCACATTCACGATAAGTATAGGAATAGAAAAACTATATCTATAAACTACTTTTGGGAAAATATTCCAACCTTCCTCTCAGAGTTCCTAACTGATATTAGTATCATAGCCTACTTATACTGCGATATTTATGCCTTAGACCGTGGGAACACCCGTAAAATGAGAAGATCCTTATAAAAGGGCAAATGAGATAAATAAATTTAGTTGATTGGCATGCTTGTTAATTTATTACAACTTGGCTTATCTCTATTTAGTTTTAATTTTGAGCACTAAAGCCTTGAAGATACAGTTTGTTTCACAATCACAAGGACATTCGAAACAACCCATTTTTTGGGTGACTGTAGTTTCACGATACCAAACTATTTCAAAATGCCTTTTGAAACGTAATTTATCACCTAAGCATGTGTTGATATACTGTATCGTACCAAGTCATAGTCATAGTCAGAAAATGTTAACAAGGGAAATATATATTTATTTACCATCATTGTGTGGACCTTAGAGTTTTAAAAAGGTCAATGTGTTTATTTTACACATGTATAGAATACTTTATCGTAATTTTGTGTTTAAAGTAATTAGGTTTATACTCTAAAAATTCTAAATGTAAAGGAATTTATATATTTTGGACTACACATCAAGAAATAAGTATTTTATGTCGTGGGAGTTTATCGATAGCGATCCCAGCTGACCTGTTATAGCGTTAGCCAACTTGGTTTGCCATGTTATCAACAGCTGTAAGCATGTAGAAAAAGGGCATTCATCTCGTCTCGTCTGGTTTTCTGAGTGATGGAGTAGGCTGGGAATGAGTTTCGTCATGGAGTTCTGAGTTGTTTTTACTAAATGGTTCTTCCAATATCCTTCCACAGTAAATTCAGGTGTATTTACTCTAAATTCCACCTTCTTCATCCTTACTCCTTTGGTGTAAATATGCGAACAGTCCTAAGGTAAATTACTCTCAACTTAGCTGGCGTGTATTGATAGAGAGAGAGAGAGAGAGAGAGAGGGTGTGTGTAGCGGGCAAGAGGAAAGCGACAATAGACCCCTCAGAATTCTGGGACATTCAAGTGGTTGTAACCGGCCCTTCTTCCCTCACCGGGGTCACCAAATCTTAATTCTCCCGATGAGTGATATGGAACACTTGTTTGGAGATTCTTTCAGAATGGGTGGATGTACTGGAACACCCCCAAACCCACCCAATCACACGTCTACCTCTGTTCCCCCTTTCCTCCAAGATATGTACTTCTTTAAAGCTGTCTTATAAATATATATAGTTGCTCTTTTAGGCAGTCAATATGTCTGAGCTATAGATATATGGGTTCCTGATTATAAGTGCCACTGAACCACCCACATACTGCCTGATACATGATAAACGTTTTGAATCCACGACATATATTTGAGTACAACACCCAAAATGCATGCATAGAAGGTAAATCAACCAAGTGCTTGAGGGCGAATGGGTGTCACCGTGAATTGAAGCAGAAAATTGGTTGCCAAAAGGTAAGATTTACAATTTGGCAATTTTAATCATAAAAAATGTATCAGATATATTTTTGTAAAATATTTTACTCAGAAGCATTTTTTCCACACTGACATACATATGACTATCCTTGATGTTAAGTTGGAATTAATTAATGACCACATCAATAGTTTACATGAATAATTATTTAAACCTCAAATATAGTAAAAGTTTTATTCAGTTATCTAAATAAATATAAATACGTTATTACTATCATAATTTAATAATCAACAGTAAAAAATACACGCAATATTGGTCAACAAGTCTTAGGGTCAACCTCGTTTGTTTTGTTGGTGAGTGGGTAAATAAGGGTTTGAATCCTAACCTGGTGTACTGAGGGAATTTTTTTTTTCTGTAAGCTTTTCAATTTATACCCACGAAAATGTGGTTACGTTTTCTCTACCCCATTAGTTCAATCATATCGATATCCCCAATGGGTTTGTAATGCATGGTACACACATAAAACCCAAAACCCAAATTTAAATTGTAAGATTCTTTTTAATATTAACACAATAATCTACAGTACTGCGCACTGTACAGATTTGGTTGATTCCGCTAAGACAGACTTAACATAGCTTAATCATATCTATTGGTTTTGGTCATCATTTTTTTGTTTTTAAGGTGGGGATGTAGTGGACACTATAAAAGGTGTTTTTCCAATTTTTATAGCATTGTATAAAATTGTTTTGGTTAGAATGAATCCAATATTGCTTCAGTACAAATATAGAGTTTAATTTTCCTCACATGGTGACATAAACATTTTTTGAATATCTGTCAAGGGTATCCTAGAATTTAATGACATCATTTTTTCTTAATTTAAAAAGTTTCTCGTCTAATGCCACTATGCTCATGACAGATATTCTACAACTGTTGATATCACCATGTGAAGAAAATTAAATTCTATATTTTTACTGAAGCAATATCTTATTTATACTTTCCCGAAAAAAAAAAGTGTTGCTATAAAAACTACTAAAACACTTCCCTTTCCTCGAATTCAACTTCCGATAGCTAGTTTTTTTTAGCGTTAAATCTCACCTACATATAGTGTGTTATCGTACCATTAACATCAAATTGATTTTGTTATTGTTATTGTTATTAGCACCGCGTCTTACTACCCGTTCGGGTTATACGCACTTATGCTAATGTGTAAATGGTAGGGTTATTGTGAGATGAAATGGAGGACCTACAGTTTAACGTGGAATCCGAACCACGGTGGAGGCCTGGCATTCCTCACTCTGGCATTCCTCACATTCACAAGTTGTGATTAATACACGTCTTGTCAGAGGTGAAAGAAGGGTTTGGTAATCAGATAAATCTGTGCTGGTACCGAGGATTGAACCCCGGACCCCCAACACAGAAGTCCGACACCTTACCCCTAGACCACCAGGTCACCCTTAAATTCATTTTAATTCGCGTGAAACAAATTAGGCCTACACACCACTCCAAACTTATAGATAATTTACGCTGGTAACTTCAATGCGCTGAATTGAATGGAATGAAGCCCCATTGTTTATAGTCGACACCGGAAGCTCTGCAGACCCGGAAACGGCTATTTATAATAAACAGCGTAAGGTGTCACAAGACGTATTCATGAATGACCATTCTCCTCCCCTTTGAAGACATTCCGTGAGTTCTTGTGTGTATATTTTTTTTTAGAGGAGGGTTGTCGGGGTTATACCTGTCCCGCCATGTTGGCGGCGCTTCGGGCTGTTGATGAATGAAGTCCTCTGCGTAAAGCCGACCCTAACAATTACCTCAAACACTTTCTCCCCTTATTCTTCCCATTTCTCACCTGTAGCCATGTTTCACCAGGACCACGAGATAATATTAAATGGAAAAGTTGTTTTTTTCCAAAGGAGAAAAAAAAAATGCTCCGAAGAAGACAATACCTCTGCCCCCATAGAAATTTGCGGCCTGCTGATATCTTTTATTTTATATTTTATCCAAAGAAAATGGTAAGGAGTGCTTGTTGTTATTATTATTATTATTATTATTATTATTATTATTATTATTATTATTATTATTATTTATTATTATTATTATTATTATTAATAGCACCGCGTCTTACTAACCGTTCGGGTTGTACGCATTTACGCTAATGTGTAATGTTAGGGTGGTTGTGAGATGAAATGGATGACCTACACTTTAACGCGGGATCCGAACCACGGTGGAGGCCTGGGATTCCACACATTTGTGACACGTGTGTGTGTGTGTGTGTGTGTGTTATCACAATTCTCTAAGTATATACAATCCAAGGTGAGCTCTCCAACCGGAGGGAAAACAGAAAAGCTAGTGCCCAACCTAAACAATAAACAAAACTATGTGGTACACTACCGTAATATAAAACTGTATATTTCCTTGGGTTATGAAGCTTCAAAAGATACACAGAGTCCTCACTTTCAATCAGAGCGCTTGGTTGAAGCCATATATTGATTTTAATACTTCCCAACGGAAAAATGTAGTAAATGGATTTGAAAACTACTTTTTCTAACTTATGAACAATGCAGTATTCGGTAAGTAGATGTAGAATCAAAGACATCGTGTAAATGTTCAATTTCTAAATAATGAAAAAAGACTGAAGAAGCGTATTGCTTCACCAGCATTTATTGTTTATACGATCTTCACGGAAGAGTTAGTTAGGGTTCACATGAGAAAAATAAGCCTAATTTTGAATAAGCCTATCCATGCAGGCTTTGCAATCTTAGATATAAGCAAGGTTATAATGTATAACTTTCATTATAATTATGTTGAAAGGAAATATGGACAAAATTTAAAGCTCTTATTCACAGACACAGACTCCCTCTGCTACGAACTGAAAACAAAAAATGTGTATGTGGATATGTTTGATAATATAGACCGATTCGACACCTCAGACTATCCAGAAACACATTTTTTGTACAGCGCGTGCAATAAAAAAGCTCTAGGAAAAATGAAGGATGAGATGAATGGAGAGTGTATTCGAGAGTTTGTGGGACTTCGACCGAAGCTTTACTCCATTCAAAAGTAGAGTCTTGAGGAGAAAAAAGAAGGTAAATTTGGGTCAAAAACAGCTCTCAAAAAGAAAATTAAACATGCTCATTATAAAAATTGTTTAAAGCAGGGGGATCTTACACTACGCCAATATGTCTATGGTAAGAAGTGAGAAACATCAATTGTTACAGTATGTCCTTGAATAAACTGGCACTTTCACCCGGAGATGACAAACGCTATATTTTAGATAATGGATGTGACACTCTTGCATACAGTCACTATAAAATAAGACAAATGTGTTCACCAATGGAAAAATAAAAAAATTCATCCTTTATGTTTTATATGTAAGTATAGTGAAAAGGAAAAGTTTTTGTATTAACCTTTGTAATAAAGATTTTATTACGTAAAAAGCTTGAGTGCTTGTGAATATCATAGCCTGATTTCATCAGGTGAAACAGCACGGCTTTATCAAAATTAAATAGTTTAGTCAACACTAGTTATAGGTGGGAGGTGACGTTACTCGCTTCCTCGCAGTGCCTCCTGGGAAACGTTTTAATAAACGGCTAAACGAGTAACATCCAATACGTAGTAATATTATAATAAAAATATTGGTGATTTATAAAAGTTTTATAAAACTAATGGTGTAACTATTTTATAAACGCCTGGTTTGCCCCCCCACCTTCCCCCAGCCCCAAATATTTTTTCCTGATTCGCCACTGATCAATGCTATTCTTATGAGAGAAAGTGACCCACCTGCTCTATTGGAAGGATCAATGTGGGAGACAATGACTTAACTCCACAGTGAGGAGGATCAGTGCTAAAACCCCCAAAATATTACTCCACGATCCGCCACTGATCAACGTTATTCTTATGAGAGAAAGTGACCTACCTGCTCTATGAGAAGCATAGATGTGGGAGAAAGTGACCCAACTTTGCAGTGAGGAGGATCAATGCTAAAACCTCCAAAATAATATTCCCACATCCGCCACTGATCAACGCTATTCTTATGAGAGAAAGTAATCCATCTGCTCTATGAGAAGAATCAATGTGGGAGAAAGTGGCCCAGCTTTTCCGTGAGGAGGATCAATGCTAAAAGCCCCAAAATAATATTCCCCGATCCGCCACTGATCAATGTTATTCTTATGAGAGAAAGTGACCCACCTGATCTATGAGAAGGATAAATGTGGGAGAAAGTGACCCAACTCCACAATGAGAATGATCAATTTTAAAACCCCCAAAATAATATTCCCCCATCCGCCACTATTATTATGAGAAAAGTGTTCACAGGGATACTAACTTCTAAGGCCCCAAGTTCTACTTGGCACAGGGCCCCCAAAAGTGTTCATCTGGGCCTGACACGACGCCTACATGCTTGCATTCAAGCTTTCTATAATGTTAAACAGCTCCACATTACTCGATTTAAAACATGACGATAGCTCAGAAAAAAGGTCAAATGGGACACATGTTTGTATAAACTTTTTTTCAATGTTTTTCTGTCTCCTGTCCACCACTGAAATGTTGCCCACATGTTACGGTACATCTTGTATATTTATAATTTGGCGTTTTTAATGTGTACTTCATGAACACAAATTGTAAATTAAATTAAATTTAAAATATATACAACAACCAGTACCCCAGCTGTTAATTCATCGCTGTGAAAAGTGAAACCCCAACTTCATTTCACTAATGATACATTTTTTCGACCACACCAGTAATCGAACCTGTGAACCTGAGTCTCTTCATATTTAATCATACTCAAATGACTACCTGTGGACAGTAAAATATTCGCACTAAATGATGACATCGTATTTATTGTTAGACTATTTAAAATTATGACATAAATATATTAGCATGTTGAGCAGTTTGACTCAACTTTGGTTTATAATAATTTTAACTAAATATTTAAAATAAATAGTCAGAAAGAGTTTAATACATACAAGTGATGTAGCGTAGACCAGCAGGGTTTTTGAAACTGTTTCTATGAATATTCTTCTCATCACTCGCTAGGCACTCTTTGGTCAGGTATCAAGTAAAATAAATTTTAAAGTGAGTTATGCAGAGGGGATACAATGAATGAATGGCAAACTGTGGACAAAGTGGGGCAGAACATATCACAGGTACAGATTTACAAGCTCTGTTTGTACTGGCAACACTTCATGACAAGTTTCTGATACATACTTATATAATAAAACGTTGTAATGTATAATGTAACTGATTAAAAACCAAGCAACAAAAAATTAAACCAAATAAGGCAATTAATTTATTTATTTTGTTTGCCAAGTTGTAGAAATACTAACATTTAATAAATTACACACGCACATTTTACCAACATCTACACAAAATAATATTGCTTTGAAAATAGAAGAATGTAAGAAGTTTTAATAATTTGATAGTAAAAGGTTTTCCTCCAACCAATCTCTCGAAGCCACTGTGATAATGTTTGTGCCACCCAATTCCATTTCATAAAAATTGTCTGAAACATAAGAACATAGTTAGGGTCTATCTTAAAAGTGTATTGTTGTTCCACAAAATAACGTTTGATAAAATGGAGGTACCAACATATCCCTGCGTGATTATAAACATCACATTTTTAGGTAATTTTTTTAAAATTATGAAAAAATGAAATTATCTAATTTTCAATAACGTTTCATAAAATCTCGTTATTCTGAGATTAATGCTAATTGTTAGAATCATAGACATATCCTTCCTCAACCAAATAGTCATACTTTATTTAACAAGGTTACAAAAGACAATTCTAAGCCGGTAATGTAGAAAGGGTTTAAAAGGGCAAAAAAGGGCAAAAATGGTATAATTGTTAAAAAGTGCTCCTAAGTAAAAAGAGCAATACGATTAAAAGGGCAAAATTTGCAAAAATGTCCAAAATGACTGAAATATTAAAAATGTCAAAAAAAGAACCCACTTGAGAAAAATGGTAGGAGTGGCAAAAAGGATAAAAATGGCAAAAGGAGCAAAAAGTAAATAATAAAAAATAAATAAAGAGGAAAAGGTTTAAAGTGTTGAAATAAATAAAAAAATGTAAAGATTAAAAAGCCGCTAAAGGGTCAAAAAGGAAAATATAATAAAAAAAATTAACGGGGTAAAAAGCATAAACTGAGTGTAAAGGGTAAATAGGGCAGTAAGGGGGGGAAAGGTATTTCTTTAGGGTAAAGCGATTACAAAGCTATAAGAATTACACTGAAGGCAAAATGAGTAAAATAGGTTAAAAGGATAAACGGGATGAAATAGTTAAACGGGGTAAATGCGGTAAGAAAAATGATAGAATACTTTTGATTGAATTTAACTACAATCCTTTATTCCAACACACTGTTATTTCTTTTTTACTAGCACCAAGAGGCAAGAGTTCAAAGTATTGTGTTTAGAGAAGTTATAACTTCATCTTCAAAAGAAATACCAGTTTTTAAAACATGTTCAGATTATATATTCTCTATTTTGACATTGTATATGAAATAAAGTGAACTAAGCAAAATATAATATAAAATAAATAAGATTATAAATTTTGTAAAGAAACAAAACACAATTAAAAGTAAAAACACTAATACATATTTACACACACTTCAAGTTTTCGATGGTCTTATTGCATGTTCTTCAACAATTATATTTTGACATTGTGTATTATTTAGCCTACTTTCGCATCACAATTTAAAACAATAAAAGATTAATATTCAAACAACATTTAAGATTTGGTTACTATTCCATGTGCTTTATTTTCCCTACGAAAATAACATTATTATTATTATTATTATTATTTAGCACCGCGTCTTACTAACCGTTCGGGTTATCTTAGAACTTTCAATCGTGACAGCTGAGTAACACGTTCGTTGCTAAAGTATAAGCAGCCTACATGCAAGTAGATATATCTACATTTTAAAATGCCACTTAGGACTATTTATTTATGTATTATTTATAATTTAGCACCACGTTCGGGTTATACGCTTAAGTACTAATTACGCTTAAGTACTAATTACGCTAATGGATTAGGAATTTGGAAGAATATAATTAGAGGAAGTGAACCCACATTTGCGTGGAGGGAGAGTGGAAAACTATTTAGGAAAAACCACCCCCATTTCACCCGACCGAGATTCGAACCTCGATCTCCCCGTCCTCGGCAGTCGAGCGCGTTAGTCAACTACGCCACCGAGGCTGTTTCATAGGACTATTCCTGTTACATTATTTCTAAACGGAAACACTTCCATTACAAATTGTATTGCTGGGTATGTCACTTGAACTAAATATCAGGCTCATACATTGATATAGATTAGTTCAGATTATGGCCGTTCATTTTATATTAATTTAAATATAGTTGAATAATGACACCTAAAAACGGGAAGGTACTGAGCTATATTCTCCTACCAGGTAGCATTTTCAAACTAAATTTAAATACATTGTTTAGTCTGGTTCACGAGACAGGACGAACAGAATCCTAATCTCGACTGGATGTAGGCCTACTTGGGGTGGTTTTTCCTAAACTGTTTACATCTATTGTTTCACGAAAATTAGAGTATAATTCCTTTACATTATGTGTTCTTAATATCTACCCTATTATCTTAATTAATATTCGTATGGTTTGGACGGGTAGTATGACACGGTTGAAAACTAAGATCAGTTATTTATAAAAGTATATATTTTATCGAGAAAACGGAGTATTTTATCAAATAGTTCCGTACTTTGGCAAGCAAAACTAGCGCTAGCTTCAGTGCTACAAGTTGCTACTAGGTGGCATCTGCTGTCGTCAGGGTTAAAATTTCAACCAGTGGTTTGATAACATCCCGTTGCTCCATGAAAAAATATAATAAGCCTCTAAATATTCACCCCCTTCCCCCTTCCTCAAAAATATCGAAAAGCCAAATATATTACAACGTTTTATTAAATATATATTTTTAAAGTGTTAGGAGAAAACAATTATAACAAAATACAACATGTGTTTTTAACTTTATACATTTTGTTCAATGTCATGAAAGGAACTACTTTTGTTGTTGTTGTTGAAAGCTTTAATACACAGTTTACATAGAAAATAAATGATGTTATCAGATAACCATGTCCTTTATGGCTCTCTCCATTTTACTCTTTAAAATGCTGGGTTCTTTTATATCTTCTCCTACTTTTTCTTCTGCTTCAATCTCTAGGCTCCCAGGTAGATTTTCCTTGTCGTACAATTTTTCTATGTATATATATTTCCCAAATCTTAAGCACCGCTTAGGGATCCGTCACCATCAAACCTTCGGGGGTTTTATATTCCTATTGTTTGTACACCCCTGTTTTCATTTCCTCCCATTTTCTTTGATTTCTGGTACAATTAGATATGTACCTATGTATGATATACCTATTATCTATAAACTATATGACGTAAATCTAGGAGTATAAATCGAGTGAATGACCGTCATCTGTTGGCAAAGATAGTATCAACTTCTGTGGATAAAAGGGTGTCAGCAAAACAAGCCCTCCAGCCCTTGATCTCAGTTTTCTATATAAGAGATGCTACTTTTTTTCATTCAAGTAGCTCTTCATTTGTCCTCACAATGCTTTAATATATATATATATATATATATATATATACAGAGTAGGGATGAATAGGATGGATTTCAGAATGAGGGTTCCCGACTTTGCGTCTATGGAGAGATTTAAGCCATCTAGTAAAACAGAAAACCCCAGTACATTAAGCCATAATTCGAAATCTCAACATCCCTGTGAACAGCAAACCAAACAGACGAGACTTATTCTACTGTCCACGTGGCCACCAGTGAGGGTAATTAGAATAATTAATGTATGTGGGGAGCACTTGACATTAAAGATATTTAATTTTCTTTATCTTTACAGTTCTCACAACAACTCAGGCATAATTAGCGTTATCTATGTTACATTCAAATTTACACTATTTACTGTACACTCCGAATACGCTGAGTTGTAGCCGTATTTTTTTAGGGATTACTTTATTGACTTATCTCAAAAGCTATGACATAGTGAAACAAAAGTTATCCTCTCAGGTTAAAAAGGTATAGTCCAATTTTAATAATAACCTTATCTGACATATAAATGTTACTAGATCTATGTACTTTCATGTTTCCATACGCCAAATCATGTGATAAACATTTGCCACTTTTGAAGAAGCAATACTTTTAAAATAACATTACTAATAAATTATTTATTTATTAACATGATAATAATAATAATAATAATAATAATAATAATAATAATATTTAGCACCGCGGCTTACTATCCGTTTGGATTATACACTAATATACTAGTGATAATTACTCTAATGGATTAGGAATTGAGGAGATTGAATTTAGAGGAAGTGAACCCGCATTTGCGTGTAGAAAGAGTGGAAAACCATTTAGGAAAAATAAGCCGCATTTCACCCAAGCGAGATTCGAGCCTCGATCCTCCCGTCCTAGGCAGTCGAGCTCAATATGAAACTAGCGCGTTAGCCAATTGCGCCACCGGGGCGGGTAGTATTCTAATAAAGTGTCATCTTCCTACCAAAATGCTAACTGTATGTATCCACATGGCACTGTCAGTAATTAAGTTAATAGTATTTACTTTTCTCCAGTGGATATTTAGAAATATGCCTATAAAGTGAGTGTGCTTCTAAATAGGTTGTCCAAAAGTTGAGATTTAAGTTAAATAAAATAACAACCATTTGTCTCTAAGAAACTTAAACTATCTTTTTCTTTTTAAAGTAAATGTAAGAGCTGTATTGGCTTACTTTTGTCGTAGAAAAAAACTAAATATGGTTTCTCCTATGGAACGGTTATTTTTAATTGGACGGAAGACAAGTATGACTGAGCATTCTCTAGTTTCAGTTTTTTGACGGGAGACAGGGCTGAGTGAGCATTATCTAGGTTTATCTATTTCTAGATGATGCCGCGTTCGATAATGATTTGTAAGAGAAGAAAAATATATTTTTTTAATTGGCGTGCGACATAATAACTGTTGAGACTCTATAAACTTCTCACCTACAAGAAAATAAATAAAAGGGTTAACAACGGTTTTATGTTCAAAAACTTTTTTTTATAAATCTAAAAAGGAACAGGTAACCTCGCCCCATCCCCCCCTTAAAAAATGTACCAAATTTTCATTCATAAATTATGGAATTAAAATGTTCTTATGTGCTCAGAGCAATTAGCACCAAGGTAGAGTCTGACTATTTTGAACTTTCACTTAGGTAGTAATGAAAATGCGTAGCAAGAAGTCTCCTACAGTTTTCGTATCCAGTCTAATTTGGGAAAAGGCTAGACTTCTATGCGTTACATTGGATAATAACATTCCTCGCCACTGCACATAATGTATTAGATATCCTGTTACAAGACACCACTGTGGGCTGTTAATTTTGATAACCATAATTTATTTTAAACTAGCAGAATTAACCAGCATTTCAAAGCTTTTCTTTCCTCCAAACAGTCAGAAAATAAAGATTCATTCTGACTAAGATTTTAATAAATTTATGAAAATGTAATCAAACATTTAAAATTCCAGCTTTTAAGTACACATGTTTGTGCACAGGGGCTATTAATTTTGAAATTTTAGTCCTCTGCCTGAGATAGGTATCACGCTATGTTCATGACAGACAGACAGAGAGACAGACAAACTCTTCATTTTACTAAAATAGATAATAATTATTCTTCTTTCCCCAAGCAATGAACTTTGTTAGCCTGAATGAGTAGTTAGGATGTTAAAACTATAAACCAGAAATTTGAGGTGCAGGACTTTGATCCTGATTTAGTGTTAGATAATTTTATTTGTTTTAAAATTCTTCTCATAACTAAATCAAGCTATTATTGTTAGCTCTGAGTTTGGTGTAAAGTTGTGATGTTCTATGAACATATCGTTTGTAAGTCGTGTTGATACGACCTTGAGCTTAGAAAGCTCATATTAAATAACACGAATACAAATAATTACTCGGGCAATAAACATTATTTACACTAAGATAATAATCCTAATTATATATTTTAGGGTGCACTTAACAAGTACTTTTTGAATCAGCATTAAAGAGGAGCCCACCCAATGTCATCGATGATAAATATTCAGGCCATTCCCATGATCGAAACCGCTACCCTTAGCTCAATCTTCCAACTAAATTAAGTTGATAAACTTTTAGTTAATGTGACAGTATTTCAGAAATATTTATACAAAGGCCGAAATTGAAACGTATTAACGTCCTGGTTCAATGGTCTCTCGCTTTTTTTTTTTTTTTTTGCCAAACACTTGAGTTTTCATTTCCAAGGAGTAGGACAACTTTTCATATATTCCTACACAAATATCTAGGAAATATGTTATCAAAAGTTGGCTACACTGGTTTTGTCATGTTGGGTCATCGTAAGCCGATATTTATATTTTCACACCTTAACAAAACTTCCATCTCAAATAACAACAGTTTACAGTAAAATAATTGTGTTAAATACGAAGCTATTTTTCAAGAAACAATAAATACATTTCCTACTGCCACCATTATGGAATATGTATGATGCTGACTTTTTTAAACCTTTACATTTTAAATAACAAAACAATTGTGAAACTTGGATTGTTGTTATTATTATGTACATACTATGCAATTTTTGTCAGCTGGCTATTGTGTGTAATTATAACTTTTTTCTTCATTTTGGTGGACCTACATACACGTGATAGGATTCTGGTACGAAGAACAGCTTTATAAAATAGAAACATAAATTTTTTGGGTCAATATTTTTAGCATTTTACTTAATTATTAATGGTGTTTTATGGGTATTGATCATATAGATCAAAAGATAAAGATGTGAATCCTATTATTTGAAGTATGAATATATTAGAGTAGTTTTACTAACGTTTGTGATTGTCATTTACTGTTCTTCCTACCAGAGCCCTTCTAAACATTATGTTAACAGAACTTCTAAACACGCCAATCTTGATATTGATACCAACCCTGAAGTGTAAATTGTTCCCATTTGTCATTATTATTGAAGATCTGATTAACGCTTGCAGTTCATTATAGGCTAACAATAAATAATGTAATGTATTTAAAAGTCTTCAGCTCCTTTAACGTGGATTATAGGCTATTAATGACTTGATATAAGAATAAAAGACTTGAGGGGATAACTTCTAGGAAATGCATTCGTTAGTATGGAAAGGAAATGGAAAAAACTTCCCTCTAGTATACCAGGATGCGATTCGAATATAGAATTCCTCACTATCAAGGATACAGTCAATTGCTAGATTTAAATCAGCGTTTTTCAAACTGTATTTATTGGAGCACATGAGCTTCGTCATGGTTATCTCAGGATCCGTGAAGCAATTTTATAGTATTCTTTAATAGTTTTTCACACTATAAAATAGCATCCATTAATTATTTGTATTGCCAATTTTTTCAAATTTTAATAAAGTATGTTTGCCAATGGTGAAGCCAGAACATGTGATGAAGGCCACTTGTTGTATACTTTTATACTTGTTAAATGTGTTTGTTATTGAATTGTAATAATATTATTTTAGATAATTTTATGAGGGCATGCATTTTTTTCTATTGCAAGGGATTTTTCGGGTTTAAATCGCTAGGGACTCTCTGCCTTAGACCTGTTACCACCGATTTCGAGTTAAAACATCTCCATGACAAAAACATTTTTTGAGAGATTTGAAAGCCATTTTCACTCATTGAAATTAAAATTTGTATGATATATATATGTATACTATGATACATTTTATATCGATTAAAAACCGCACCAGTGGACACTCGGAAAAACGAATCAACCTTGTCTTGTTTGGATTTTTCCGTAAATGAAAAGTTGAAATCCAAATCCCAGCCGAATGTTTTGAGGTGTTTCGTCTTAAATGCGTTCCCATTCACCTTCCACGGAAGTACAAGCACATTTCCTCAAAATTCTAACTTCCTCATTCCCACCCCGTTTGTGTGTGGAGACATGAAGCCAAATTAAAAAAAAGGACGAATACTTACATCAACATTAAGTTGTTTGGATGCAACTGAGGCTCGAATTCATGTTCTTAATGCACCTGGCCCATGATCATTCAACCACGGGAAATGGAGCTTCAAGGATGAGGATGTTGGTAACCATGGCAACCATGACATTGGCCGACTTTGTTTACCTCGAGGACACTTGCCTTTTAATGCCTTGCATCACCCCAAGTCAAGGGATTACTATTTATTTATTCCATTTAGTTCTCATATTTCGGACAGTCGGCGAAATCTGACACTCGACTCCGTGTGATACTGTATTTGTGTTGAGTACAAGGTGTTCTTCGTTGGGTGCTCTACTTCTTACTACCCGTCCGTACCATACACAGTCCAAACTACAGGGATTGAGATGGCCAAAAACATTACTTCAGAGGATATATTTATTTTATTTTCTACAAATAGTGGTCCCTTAATATTTATCATTATTATAGTGGAATTTGACAAGCCTTTTTTTTATCTTTATTTTAAAATGTTTCTGTTAAAATTATGTGCTGATCATGACAAATTTTGAATAACTGTTGAGATTACTATAGTAAACTAAATTAAACGAATCTACTGAACTAATATTTGGTTTATTTTAGCCAAAAAATATTTGTTATAAAAACTACAAAAAAAAGAATTACTCTTAACTCAAGTTCCTTTTAACCTGTCCTTAAAGAGGTGAGGGGAATTGGGGAGGGTAGAGGAAAGAGGGCATTAATTTTGTACTCTTTTGATAAACCAATTTTTGTTCCCAAATAAGCTTTGTTTGGGACCTTTCTTAGTATTTCCATTTTTATAAAAAAAATAACTCTAATATGTGTTGAAGTTTATTGGTGTTTGACTAATGGACCATTAAAAATTTAATAGATGTGATATTATTGTTTATTTAGCATTGGCAGTATTTTTTTAACACTACGTCATTCTACCCGTTTGGATTATACGTTTATGTACTAATTACACTAATGGTTAAAGAATCTCGAAGGTTTAATTAAGAGGAAGTGCACCCACATTTGCGTGGAAGGCGAGTGGAAAACCATTAGTGAAAAAACACCTCAATGCACCCGACCGGGATTAGACCCCTGAACTCCCCGTCTTTGGCAGTCTAGTCCAACACGAGAGTAGCGCGTTAGACCACGTGGCCACTGTAGCAGATAAAAACAGTATTAATTAAGGTCCACGGCATTTTTATTATTAGATAAAAAGTTCGTAAGACACGGGAATCAAACCCAAGACCTTTGGCTTAACGCACCGTCCTGCGTCCAGGTGTTATTTTTAAACAATATTTAATTTAACTGAAAGATGTATGCCTATCCAGAGAAAGTTGTAACTGAAGCCAAAGTTAATTTCCCGCTTCATAAGAAAACCAAATGTTAAATTTAATCCAACACTTATCTCGCTTGAATAGCCTTACCTAAAGGTAGTGTACTAACTTTTGCGTGGAGGGAGAGTGGGGAAACACTTTGTCCAAAATCATCTCAGTACACCTGGCTGGGATCTGAACACCAACCTCCACAGTCACTCAACATATAATATTGTTTGGCCTTTAGCCCACGTATTCAACGACGAACTTGTTATGTCGAGATGACACCGGAAGCTGCGTAGTCAAAGAAATTACGGTTTATTGTAAACAGGGTAGGTTAAATTATTCACAATTTCCCTTCAAACGGTGGATGACCATTCACTTCGTGGGAATTCTTGAGATACTGTGTGTGGGATACTGTGTTTGGGATACTGTGTGTGGGATACTGTGTTTGGGATAGTGTGTCTTTTATACATTATCTTTCCTTATTGATGGCCTTACAGGTCTTTGATGAACTCCGCTGGTTCACGTCGGCTCTCAAAGAAATACAAACACTTTCTACAACGAACCACCCAGACGCCTCCTATTCTTCACCCTACTCTATCTTTCAACAACTCTATGGCATTTCCTATTGTTGCTATTATTTGGCGCGAAAAATTAGTGAAAGGAAGATCTGATTCAATGGGACAAACCCATTGAGCAGCTACAGAAACTTGTGTCGCACACACGCCCAGATTACTTTTCTCTTATTCTGAGGCTATGAAAAAAAAAACGAGAAAAAGGATCTTTATACATCTTTTTCATTCATAAATTTAGTTGTCTGCCATATCCTGAATATTAAATCTCTCGGCTTAAGTGGTCGTTTCAATGTGAGCGTGCCAATTTTAATATTTCTTTAAATTGTTGATAGTTAAAATAAAATAAAATACGTAAAATTGAAAACTCGGAAATGTTTCAAATAGAGTTGGTGGCCTAAAAGTGAAATACTATAAAACTAAACTAAGTGATTAGATTGAAATAAAATACAGCTACTTTAGTTTTATATAAAACATTTTAACTTTATAAATATATAATTATTTTAAAGCTAAAGATAATTGATTCATTTAGCAAAAAAGAATAATAATTTTGCAGCGCGTCTTATTACCCGGTTGAGATATCCACGTATTTTCACAAATAAAGTAGGTATAAGGTAGGTATAATTGATAGAAAATGTATCCGAATTTGTGTGGAGAGTAAATGAGAAGCCGTTTAGAAGAACCCTCTCATTACACCCGGAAGTGATTCGAAATCCAATATTTCCGTCACCGGTGGTCCAGTCTATTTCAATTAGACTTTTCGGCTACTGGTGTGAGTAGGTATAGACAATGTTATAATAAACTAATCTACCTATTTGCATTATCCAATCTGTCTCAAATCAATTATGTTTTATTAAAATAATATTTTCAGTATCATTAAACGCTGGCGTACGATCATTATAAGACGGTCCTTAAGGTACTTTTAACTCTGTTTGAGGACTGTATAATAATATTTAAGAGTCAAGATATATATTTATACTTGAGTCCAGTAAAATAAACTAACCATAAGCGCTTGTGACTCATGAGAGTGAAAAATTGCCCGAAATTAATTCTTGATCTTAGATTTTTATGACCATCCTATACTGAAAAGTGTCAGTTGAATTATTTCAGATCAAAGCCCTTTTTTTATTTATTTGATACAGTATTTTTTATGGAGAGCTGATCCAATTTAAATAATGTGTTTTAAATAAGACTCCTTTTCTCTTTTGAAAGGGAAATTATGTATATTGAAGACAATATAGGAAATTGGGATGGAAACAAGCCCGTATGGATGGGGTCTATAGTTAAATTTTCACAGGAAGGGTCTTTTATAAAACACAAACGGCTTTTGCGCATTAAATTGATATCATTTTTCTATATTATTGGTGTTATTTTATATGTATTGAGATTACCCATCAAAATTGACAGCTTCTTGACGTATTAATATATTCAATTCGATCCAGTAGCTTTTCTAGCTGTCAGATGAGGCCTTTTCTATGAAAATTAGAATGTAGTAAGAAGTGAGGAACAAACATAAAAGCTCAAAAGAATCGCCTATGTTTTTACTTTAAATAAGCTTAATGCTTCATATCTTTCTAATATTTGTAGAAATGTCTGTATTAACGTTAGCAACTCAACACTCATGTCTTTTTAATTTTTTTGAAAGGTACTTCGTAAAGTTATACGACTGAATATTTTAAAATGTGAATAATTTGGGACAGAAAAAGATGTAAAGTAATCTGAGTCATATTCTGAATTTTTCAAAAACAAGTCGTAGTCGTCCTTATGACCTTGAATAATTTAACTATACTCATTACTACATCTACAAATCTCAATTTGGAGACTTTAACGAACGAGTGAACTAGAACCAATCGTTTCAGAATGTTCATTTGAAAAAAAATCTATTCTGCTTATACGCAAACATTAACAACGCCAATGGAATAGGGATGGAAAAGATAGCACCCTAGAGGAAATGTACCCACATTTTTATAGAGGGAGAGTGAGGAAACATTTAGGAAACGCCATCTTCAGAACACCCGACTGGGATTCGAACCCATATCTTTCTGTCACCAGCAATCCAGTCTAACACGAGGGTTACGTGGTAGACTATGTGACCTCCTATCTGGATAGATCGCTCATAAATGAGTCTTAATTAATCAAAGAGTGAAATCAAATCAATTTCTTTTCTATTGCTACGTTGATGAGACCACGTAGACATTTCAGAATGTATTTCTTATATGTTCATAAAGAATAAATAAGTATCCTTCATTTTTATTTTCTTCTCTGTGTCCTACTATCCGTTCGGGCTATCCTGTATTTGCTCTAGAAAGGTTAGGGGGTAAAATTTAGAGGAAATGTATGGTCGTTTGCACGAAGGGAGAGTGGAAATACATGTATAAAAAAATCACTCTTGGGGCACCTGGCCGGGAATATTACCTTGATCTCTAAGTCGCCAAAAAAAACAAAAAACTAGACAAGAAGAGCGTGGTGCCTTTTGGCCCGTTTTCATAGGAGCAGGTATTTTACTTATCATGCTTTTAGTGGTAATTTCCTTACATAGTAATATTCCAATCAATAATTGGATTAACTATACTTCAAGGTACCCGCATCATTGGTCACGTGGACTAAAGATCAAGCTACTATAGAATGGCTTGTCTGTAATGGAAAGGTGGGGATCAAATGCCGGATGAGTGTAAATAGGGTGTATTTTCTTTGGGTTACCACGCTCTCTCTCTATATATATATATACATATATATATCTTCACGCAAATGCAGATACATTTCATCTTAAATATACCTTTCACTCTCTTACCCATTAGAGTAATTAAATGTGTATAGCTCATATGGGTAGTAAGACGTGAGTCAAAAAACTATCCTGGTTTTACAGTTGAAGTTGGGAAAGTCCCATAGAACTTAAGTGTTAACTTAACTAACAGTTTCTTAGTTTTCTTCTTGTGTTGGAAGTTCATAGAAATTTTAATTAGCAATATGAGATAAAGTTTCAACTAAATAGTTGAAGCTTTGACTCGTGGTTGCACGTACAAAGGAGTCAGACTCGTCTGGTCTAGTTTGCCTGTAAGGGAATAAGTGGGAGTTCGAACCTTAACAATGAATTCTGAGAGGTTTTTTCCCCAGATGTTTTTCCTACTCCTTACTCCACGAAAATTCTGACATACTTTCTCTAAAATCCTCTCTTCCTTAATCCTTCGTTAATAGTTAAAATATGAGGATAAACCATATGATGGGAAAATGTATCATTTATAAGCAAGAAGTTGAGTTTTTGTTTTGTTCAGGGTTTTCTACAGGTGTTTTTATTCCAATAAATTGTTTAAAATTTAGAAACTATTAAGGTGTAGGAGGCGTGAAAAAAGGTGAGTGTTTTTGCAGTTTTTATAGAAAAACTTTTAATTAAAAATAAATAAACTATTGCTTCAATAGAAACATAGTACTAATTTTCTTCACATGATAATATAAAGAGGTCATGAATATCTATCATAAGCAAATTAATATTAAGAATCAGGTAGCCAAAGCTATTATTTGTGCTTTTAGAGAGGAATAATCCATCTAGATATCATATTCTGAAAATTGAAAAATGACACCTGGACACAGGAATCGAGCCAAGGACCTTCGGATTAGTACACCAATGCTCTACCACTGAGATATCCAGGAGTCGTCCCGTGTCTAGGGTCATTCTTCATTCATGTTTTAAGGCATAGTGGCAGTAACAAGCCAACTACCGAGTCGAAAATGGTTGCGTTATCTGATAGCTCGTGAATAAAGCCGAAGGTTTCCTCACGTCCATCATAGACTCTGCCTTAAAATATGAGTGAAGAATGACCCTGGGCATGGGACGAATCCTGGATAGCTCAGTGGTAGAGCATTGGCGTACTAAGACGAAGGTCCCGGGCTCGACTTCCGTGTCCAGGTGTCATTTTTCAATTTCCAGAAGATTAATATTAGATGATAAACTTTTTAAATGACGAGAAAAAGTTGTCATTACATTCTAGGACACCTTTGAAAAATATTCAATAACTATTGATACCACCATATGAAGAAGATTATATTAAATGTTTCTACTTAGAAAATAGTTTATTTATTTTGGCCAGAAAACTGTTTTGCTATAAAGACTGCAAAAACACCGCCCTTTTCTCACGTTTTCTACACTCCCACTTTAATAAATTCAACCACTTGACTAAGATACTCTTATTTGAACACCACTTCTTTAATAAATTAATTATTTGTTATCAGGGCTGAAATGCAACTATAAACCCGGGAGAGCCGGAAGAATACGGGGGTGGGGGGGATCTAGTGGTCTAGGGGTAAGGTGTCGGACTTCTGTGCTAGGGGGTCCGGGGCTCAATCCTCGGTCCCGGCACAGACTTAACTGATTGCCAAATCCTTCCTTAAAATCTTCTTGTTCTGAACGTCAATGACATGAATTAACACTACCGGTAGCTAATTTTATCAAAAAATTAATTACATTCCTCTAAACTGATCTCTAGAAGGGGTTTTAAAACACAGTAAATTGTTTATTAAGAAAATATTAGCAAACCTGCTTATTCATAATAGTAGAGCTGCAAAGGAAAGGACAATATTTGCCAGTTTCAAAAGTTATTAAGACAACCTTCGTATATTTATACGTCTACAGCGATATTTTTTATAGTGTCAATGCCAATAAAATAATACTAATAATAGATTAAAATATTGATCGCAAAATATAATGGTATCTTTTTTTAAATTCCTTTCTACCGTGTTATTACCGTAGATATTCCATGAAAGCCAGATATTATAAATGTTGGTTGAGAGCTGTCACGGTCATAGGATGAGTTTGTGAATTGCGTTATTGATACAACTCTGTGTTATAGACAGACAAATATAAATAAAGCTGTTTCGTCATTCAAGAACTTTCCAGAGCTCGAAAATTTCTAAATCTACTTGTAGTCATACACCAAGTCTTGGGGTATACGACTTTCATTTCTAGTGGCTTTATGTTGAGTGTATTTATATTCATCTTCCGATGTTGAACCGACTATACGTTCAATATTCAGTTCGTCTAAGTATGAATCATCCACGAGGGGGACATTTGAACACCTGTTTGATGGCCAACATAAATCTCACCCTGGTTTCACTCAGTCACATGTATTGTACACATATGTGCAGAGCTACATAGGTATCACGCACGACCAATTCTATCCGAATGTTACAAAAGTTGGTATATCACTACATTTGGCCGTCGTTTTACTATCCGTCGGAACTTTACACATTTAATTATATTACTGGAGTGAGTATGAGGAAGGTATAGTGTAGAGGAAATGTACCAGGATTTGCTTGAAGGAAGAGGGGGGGAAACCCCTTAAGGATACCCCCCGGGTTTTGAACCCTAACCTCCCCAGTCACCGTAAAACCAATCTTGATGTGAGTTTTAAGTCGTCTAGTCAATCAGTTATGTGGGAATTGAAAAGTCCGTATCGGTGAGCACACAGTTTAAGGCGTCAACATTGTTTCATCTTAATTTCAGGTAGCAAAAAGATTGAGGTTTGAATACCGGCCTTGTGAGCTGAGGGTGGCTTTTTCTAAATACTATCACTCCATATAAATGCGGGTATGAATGTGGTTTTTATATCCCCACTTGACACTAATGCTGATGCACTTCCTTTAAACTAACGTACTAATTCCTAGCCCTTGCATTATTAAGTTATTAAGTCTATGTTGTTAATTCAAAAGTTAATATTTTCTCTACATAAGGAAACACATAGCTAATATTTTTATTTCTTTAAGGACATGAAATTTTGATCATTCCTATAAATATACTAACACCTATTCGGCAGTAGTAGGGTTACAATAATTTTAGGATTAATATAGAGGACACTTTTTCAAATTGATATAAAAAGATTTTGATTTTTTAGAATTTAGAAATTAATTGGTGAATTTAGCTGAATGGGTAAAGCAAATGTATAAAAAGCACTTAAAACATTCACAGGATATAATTATTGAAAAAAACCCAAAGTTTATGCCTGTAGATTTTTTTACTTATTCCTATTTTTTTCAAACATTCTTAACTTCCACTGATATAACAATACAATCGTTCACATAACATATTCTTAACATTACATTTTACCGTTAAAATCCACTTTATAGAATTTTGAAAACCAGCTCATTCTCTTTTGTCTTACAACACAAACTTTTTTTTATGTTCATCCGTAAATTTTCATCTACTTTTTAAAATTTTCAAAAAAACAATTGAATTCACCCATAGAAGATGACGCCATTTTTAAACTAACCAAATAAGAGATCAATTTAATATAACCAATAATCTGATTTTTTTTTTCCACTCTTGGTTAAAAATCTGGACAGTCTCATATTTTGAAAATATCCACCCGGACGTCTCCAAAAGATGTTATTTTCGTGGAAAGGGGGAGGTTCAGTAGCCCTTGACCTGAATTGCTTGTTACTTGGATACTGGTAGTTTGGTTGACTACCGAGACTAGAGTGTAAATAAGGTCCTAAATCGTTCAAGTTCCATTTGGCTTTGCCGCCAAGTGATGAATGAATTTAACCCCCAACCCCCCACCCCCTCACAGGAAATTTCAACCAAAACAACAAAATTCTTAACGGGATCTTCATAGAAGAAGCCCGAAATCTTATTCTCAACCTTGCAGAGCTAACAGCAGAAGGCGTGCTGTTTACTCTCCGGAAATGACATAATTGATAATAAAGAACAGGTTGAGGTCCTTAGTTTTACAATAGGCACGTCTCAGAGGCTGATGACATGCCTAGGTGTGGCTGTGTTTGTCGCTGTGTTTACAACTTTCTTCTTAAAAGCGAAGAAAAAAAATATATCTCTGTTTACTAAAGTTCCCGCGAAAACTGAGGTTAACGCTAGTTCAAGTTTTTTTTTAAAACATTTAGGTTTTTTTTAATGGCAACTATTTGAGCTATCTGGAATAATGTATTCGTGTTCCCAAAATACATAATTTTGGAGACATTTGCTAACATTTTGCTTTGCTATGAAAATAGTTGTATATGTATATTGAAGTTTAACTAATAACTCCTTAAAAATAAAATAAATACTTAAGTATTTTTAAATGACAGTGAAAATATGGTAGAAAGTTCTCAAAACCATCATTAGTTTTAGGAAAAAGGGTTTAAAGAGAACCCAAATAGTTGACCAAAAAATTAAAAATTCGTTTGAACATCCTTAAACGGTCTACTCTGGCCTACGGCCGTTTATGTGAATCCTCACTCACTGATGATTTAAATAGTAAACCTCCAACAGAGAATAAGAGGTAAGTTCAAAATATTTTGTCGATACAAAGTACAGAAGATTTAAGGGTGACCTGGTGGTCTAGGGGTACGGTGTCAGACCTCTGTGTTGAGGGTCCGGGGTTCAATCCTCGGTCCCGGCACAGATTTATCTGATTGCCAAACCCTTCCTTCACCTCTGACAAGACGTGTATTAATCACAACTTGTGAATGTGAGGAATGCCAGGCCTCCACCGTGGCTTGGATTCCACGCTGAACTGTAGGTCCTCCATTTCATCTCACAATCACCCTACCATTGCACATTAGCGTAAGTGCGTATTGCCCGAAAGGGTAGTAAGACGTGGTGCTAATAATAAATACAGAAGATGTAATGGTTGTTATTAGATTAAATTAATCTTTAATGTCCCGTACACACTGGCGATGTTTCGATACTGAATTCAGTACAAGTCAACCGTTACTGTGTGCACGACCAACTATAATGACGATTGTTATCAAAACCAGTAGCTGTCATGGAAACTTGTGCATAATTTGGTAGAATCTCAGGTCATAAATTTCAGTTATGTTTAATCATAGACGCAGCACAGTAAGTAATCTTACATCAGCAAATCGAACAGAGATCTCCCTCTCTTTCAAACAAAAGTAGAACTTTTTTTTTCTCAAAAAACTTTTTGAAGGAAAGGGTTTTTAACTAGAGAGAGGTCTAATCCTACATTCATTGAGTCCAAATCTTTAATTTACTTTTGAATCTTGAATTCAAATACGAATTTTTGAATCTTTAAATCTGTACCATTTAGGTTATAGGAAAAATACTAAAATTGAATCTAAAAAAAAAAAAATGAAGATTTGGTGCCACTGATAAATACCAATAGATTTGTCGTGTATATTGCGTCATAAACAATAAAGGGAACACTTTTTTAATAAACATTTGCTCTTTTTACTTTCTCGCTATCTTACAGGTCGAGAAACTATTATGATCGTCAAAAAAATCGAACTCGAGATTTTGATGAATCTTGACGTTTCATAACCCCCTGAATCCAAAAATTTGTTTTTTGAATTCTCGTCTGTTTGTCTATCTGTCTGTCTGTCTCAATATTTTGGAAAAATGACTTTAAGGATTCCGGTATGACGCGTAAAAAAAATTTTTTTTTATCATATCTCCGAAACTATTTGAGATAGGAAATTACTTTTCATTACAAATATGTATATATATTTATAATACAAATATTTTATTCGAATTATATTTTTATAAAACCAATAACATTCAAGCTATACGCAAATATATATATATATATTTTTTTTAACTTTTCGAAAACTAAAGGTAAAGTATTGCGACTGTAAAAAAAAATCTAAACTGAAATGTTTATGGATGTCAACGTCTCATAACCCCCCTGACCCTATAGAGTGGTCTTTGTAATGCCGTCTGTCTGTGTCTGTTTAAACTAAAAATTGAGAATAATCTCATAAAGGGCGAAAAGAGAAAAAATTAATCTTCTAAAAATCGGCTCTAACGATTTTGTTTAAAATTTGTATCTAGGCGAAGATAAAGATTATAAATAAACTGACTATTTTATATTTCCCATGAAAATGACTTTTAGGTTAACTTACAGAAGCTGAAATTTCCATATATCCGCAACTATTGAGATATTAAATAGCTCATCATTGCAAAATTCTAGTTATATTAAAAATAAAAAACTTTTGTATGAAATATATTTATATAAAACCAAACATTTTTGAGATATTGGCTAATATATTTATACAATTTTGTGAGCTTTAGTTGTAAAGAGAAAATACTTAAGTTTTAACGAAATAATTCTCCAATGCCATAGAGTAATTAAATATAAGTAATTCTCTCAAAAAGTTTATGTTATTTCTCCTTAAACCTCTTAGAAGAAATGTTTGTACAACAATGATCTATCTCCATTTTAGACTCAATAGTCAAAATTTATATTTTTTTATTGGTCAAAATTTATAAATGAGGGATTTAATAACAATGCGATGACCTTAAGATGTGCACCTCCTAATAAAATGTCGAAAATTCTAACCGGAAGTCGAAATTTTAATAAGAAGTGTTGGCCCTTGTGGACCCAATATCGATCTTTTTTTTATTGGTCCAAACATACAAATGAGGACGTTAATTCTTTAAAAATAAAATAATAAAATTTAAAACCGGGACTCAAAAAATGTTTTACATAAGTATAGTGCAATGTATGCTTGGGTTTGCTAGTGTATATTATTTAGTTTGACATATATTATAAGTTTTGAGCAAACATTTCCATTTTTAAACAATAGAGCGAGAAAGTCCGTGTGGAATTTTGTACTATTTATTATTATTCTGTTACCTTCCCGATTACACAAATTTATATAAATCTTCCAATTGCTTTAAATTTGTATTGGAAGTTACGGTCTTCATAATTGATTTCGAGATAATTTTACAAATATCGAATTTTCGAGGAATTCGAGGAATCAAGGATTCGTGCATTCCATCTATAGTTTTAACTAAATAGTCTGCACAATTCAAACATTATGCCAGATTGTTTCAAAGTATATATTAAATTTTTAATTTGTACATAAATTAATCATGTTCTGAATTATTTTTTTCTAGTATTAGCCAGGTGTTCCCATATTGCATTGATGTTCGAATGGTCTAATGCGTTACTCTCGCTATAGAATGGATTGCTGGTGATGGGGAGGTATAAGGGTGGAATCCAGGCTCTTTTTCCCTCCAAGGGTGTTTTTTTTTCCAAATGGTTTCACACTCTTACTCTCACGCAATTGCGAGTATTTTCCCTTCTAAATTCTACCCCTCTCATCTCTGTCATAGTATAAATCTGCGAAAATCCCGGACAGTATTAAGACACGAGAAGCCCCCTCCCCAAAAAATTGTCATTTTAAAGAACTTCGTTTATTTTGGGGTTGCTACATAGTTGATTATTTCGTGACAGTTGCCATAATTGTTTCAATGTAAGCTTCTCTACCGAACTAATTACGGAAGCATTTCCCTTGTGTATGTGTATTCAATTCATCGTCTGATTTTGGTTATATCCTGAAAAAATATTAACTACGTGCAATATAATTCTGGTAGGTAAATACAAACATATTTTTGTGGTCAACATTGGTAATATTTTACGGTATTAACAGTAAACAATATTCTATAGGCCTTAATACTATATATTAAAAGTGACTTACTTGCGGTATGAATATGTGGAAATAGTTTTACTAACTTTTAAAACTGTAAGAAAATTCCTTCATATCTAAATCATACGGCCTAGGTTTGTTGAAGGCTACTAGCTACTGCCCCACTTTTAGAAAAGGTACACACCCTCTCGACTTTCCCTCGAGACCGAAGCTCCGGAAATGCTGAGGATTCCTCAGCATCAGATCTGGAGATATGTCTGCTCGCCGCAGGAGTTTTTATCGGTACTAGCATTGATATAATATAGGCCACGGTCATCCAGACCCCAACATTCAACATTCACACATCTTCCGTTACAATGCAAGATACTTGTGTGGAGCCCTCGACTCATGACAGTTTTCACTTAGACCCGCATTACCCCGTTCTAAACACCCGTCCAGTTTATCCGCATATTTACATTAAATAATAATAATACTTCGCACCGCGTCTTACTAGCTGTTCAGGTTATACGCTTAAGTACTAATTACGCTAATGGGCTAGGAATTGGGGAGGTTGAATATAGAGGAAGTGAACCTGCATTTGCGTGGAGGAAGAGTGCAAAATCATTTAGGAAAAAAAAAAACACTCTCAGTTCACGCAAGCGATATTAGAACCTGGAACTCCCCGTCCTCGGCAGTCTATCTCAACACGAAACCAGTGCGTTAGCTAAATACGCCACCTAGGTGGGTCATATTTACATTAAGGAAAGAGGGATGAATACGGTAGAATTTAAATGGTTATGTACTTGTATTTTCACAGAGGAATTGTGGGAAACAATATAAAAACAAACAGATCGGCATACCTGCTCGAGCTTCGAGCCGCTACCTCTCTGTCGCCGGTAAAACTGACCATACGAGACAGATGCCTTTCTTCGTGGACCCATTGGTGAGGGTTCAGCGAACATAATAAATTTGAACTTGTTTTAATGAATCAACCGTGCCACTAAGCACGAAGACAAGGGAGCCAGTCTCGTCTTGTCTACTTTTCCACCGAAGGTAGGAAGATGGAATTCAACCCCGGACAAGTGAACCAACCCCCCCTACCCTCCACTTTCCCACTAGATGGTTACCGCTTCTCTATACAAGCAAAATAATGTGTACCTTCTGTAAAATTCTATCGTCCTGATTCCTACCACACCAATGTAATTATATAAATTAATAAGCTTTTTTAGATTACTATGAACTCAAAAGAACAGGCTAGTTCAGCTTTACCAATGTCGAATTTTGGATTCGTTTCGAAAGCTATCGATGCCATCCTGCATTTGGAAAAACTTTTAGCGAGAGAGAAATTACAATATACTTATTACTTCTAGACCACCCATCAAATAAATCAACATAATATAATAATACCAACATGTATGGATATACCCGAAACAATTTTTCCCTTAGACGTCACGACCACGTGGCTATTATTTGAATTCAATTCAGTAATAAACATTTTGGCATGTACAGTATGTTCAAATGACGTAATGGCCAAAGAGAAATGCTCGTCGCGCGCGTCCTGAATATGTGTGAATACTAGTAAAGATCAGTCTGAGAGTAATAGTTCTATTGAAATGACGCAGTTATTTAGAAACTTTTTTTTTCACCACTGACGCGCTTGCTAGAAAGTCATAAATAAGGTTTTCCTAAACATTTTGTTGGCGATGTCCTCCTTGCCATTTATTTCTCTGAAGAATGAATTTCACGGCTACCATAAAATTGAAGCCTGGTCTATATACATAAGAGTTAAAACGAATTCTGTGCGACGCATTTTTGTTTGTTTGAAATATATATATATATATATATATATATATATATATATGAG
>CABFWO010001157.1:14564-60375 GCA_902155825.1 Timema genevievae | reverse complement strand
TATATATATATATATATATGAGTTAAAACAAATACTGTGCTACGCACTTTCAGTTTGAAATGTTTTGTTTCTCGATTTTAGGAAGATAGTATGATAAAATAGAAATTATCAGTCGCAGTGTCTTCTAGCAGAGAGTAGTTAAGACCATACAAGCGTCGGGCCATTTTAATGGTTAAATTAAAACATCATAATTAAAAATTAATCACCTATTTAGGGCCTATTATTTAAGGTTGCACGAATAAAGCCAATACTGAGAAATATCAGGTAGATAGCGTCTGTGTGGCGGAGTAGAACTGAACGAGACTGGACCATACCAATGAAACCCAAAATATGTAGGTTTATGTGAATGTGGAATTCTTGGCTCATCTAACAAGTGGGTGGGTGGGTGGGCTTTGGTGTTCAGATGATTTTGGTAGGGAACTAAACAGTGGGTAGGCCTATATTTGTGGAGTAAAACTTACCTTCATTTTAAAAAAAAATCTAAAGCACACGCTTTAATATTGAGGATAAATATGACTATTTTGTAAAATGTATTATTTGAAATAGGCATAAAATTTATGTTTGAAAAAAAATTATTACTACATTTAACTAACCGTTCAAGTTATAGGTCTATGTACATTTGATAATTACTCTACTAGAGTAGGGATGGAGAAGGAAGTATATTAGAGATAATCTACCCACATTGACGTGGAATGAAAATGGGAAACTATTAAGGAAAAAACACCCTCAACAGACCTGACTGGGATACGAGCCCTGATCTCCTCTTCATCAGCAGGCCTGTCCAATATGAGAGTGACGCCTTAGACCATTCGGCCATTGAAGCGGGTGTCATGTTAATAACTTTGGGCCATTCAGTATTAAGTAAATAAAATAACACGCATCGGTGAGTACGCAGGTTAAACGTCAGACTCGTCTAGTCTAGTTTGCTGGCGACGCGAAGGTTGGAATTTTAATATTAGCCGAGTGTATCTCCCCCTCCCTTTCCACCCTGCCCCAAAAACTGGTTACCCAGTCTCCATAGACGAAAATGGTGTTATATTTTATTCAAATTCTACATTCTTCATCCTTACGACATTAGTGAAATTAATTTTGAATTGTCTAGATGGATAGTAAATATGCAAAAGGAGTGAAAAGGAGCTAAGGGAAGAGCGGTGTGAGAGTCAAAATTAATAGATAATATTATATAGAAGAAAGATCAAATACAAAACGAACAGTTTGAAAATAAGCGTTTGAAACATTCTGAATTGTTAAAACCAGGAAGCGGTACCGAGATACTTATCGTATCTGGTTCTTGTTCCGGTTCTACAAACAAAATTTAAAGTTTATTGTTTTGGTTCCAATTCTAGAAAAATAAAAGTTCCTGATCGTTTTGGTCCTTAGTTAGGTTCGGGTTCTGGTTCTTGAAAATACATATTTACTGTTTTTAGTACCATTAAAATATTTTAAAATAGAACATAATTTACTAAAAAATACGAGTTATATAAATAATAATAATAATAATAATTTAGGAGTTTGATAAATGTAGAACTTATTTATAACTCAGAGAAATATTTGAACAGAAATATAATAATAAAATCGTCTTTGTGATCTAGTGGTCAGAGCTCAAGGCAACAGATCCAGAGGTTCCGGGTTCGCTCCCCAGTGCTTCGAAATTTTCTATGATTACTTGATTGAAAAAGTAGTGACTTCGGTCTAGAAAACTGAAACTTACGCCCGGAGGGTTTGTTGTGATGACACATGACACCTTATATCAAAAAATGTTGACACTATTATCGCCAACCGATGGCAGCTGCTCGGTTGTGGGCTGATGCCATGGAGTTTAATTTTCTAATTTTTGAAAATAATTTTATTTTATTTTCAAATTAATATATAAAAAAAACTATATTTTATGATATTTTCTATTGAAAAAAGATAAATAAATTAAATTATCTAATGCTGGTTTGATGTCTAGAACCAATAGGAAACTACTACATAATTTTAGTTTATTTGTTTAAAACATTTAAATCAGTTATGTACTGTGTCTGTCAATTAATTTTATTCATAAAAAACATTATTTTAGGTTTCATTAACAAGATATTAAAATAATGTTATGGCAATATTCTCGATTTCAATTCAAACTTTTTAAATTTAAATTTTAGTACTTTCTTGGAGTCTTTAATTTGTGGACTCATTAAGGTGCGGCTGAAGGGAGCGAAAGTATTTTTACAGTTTTTTATAAAATCTACATTTTTTTGGCCAAAATAAATCAGTTCTATAAAAAAAATACTGTAAAATTACTCGCGCTCCCTTCTGCCTCAACATCCTAATAATAACCTTGAGGTATAATTTACTCTCTCTCTTTGTTATTTAAAGAAATTCCTCACTGGGTAGTATTTATTTCCCCCATCTATGAATTAACTTAAATAATCAATTATTAATAATCCTATAAAACACTACTGAACTACACAAGATGATCGTCAACTTTGGACTACACACTTATTACTTGATATTTGGAGGCAGAATGAAAAGATGAACCATTTGCGACCCCTTTACCCCACCAAGTATACATCCAACAACAACTTAAATTATTTTAATTTCAGAAATAATACTTTTAAATAAATTTCTTTATATTTAGCTTAGACATCATGTACGACTAACTGTCTCAGTACTCCATCTTATTAGATATGTTTGCTGTCACTCAAAGTCAAATACATCTAACTAAGCTCTCTCTTAGCCTAAAGAGTAACATGAGAAAACACTACACAATGTGACAATAAATAATCCTCAAAATTTGAACTAATTAGTGCTAAATACTAACTACGCATCGATACTTTTGTGATCCCTTTGGAAAATAGACATATGCTTACCCCCACAAAAATTCCTGAGAAAAGGGAAACAGATTATGTTCAAACTAAAATTAGGTTTCAGAAATAATTTATAGATTATTTTGAATAAAACCTAAGAACCAAAAATAAACTTTACTAACCTGAAAATATATATCGATTTTGTTTCCAGTTCTGGTTTTAAGCATTTTACTTTTTGGATTTCTGTTTCTTAAAAATAACTGAAATTTTTGCTATAGATTCTGGTTCCAGTTTGACTCTTTGGTTGAAACAATCTTTTTCATTCATAAATACTTAAGTTCTGGTTTATAAAAATATAGTAATATCCAGCATATTCTTGAAGGATGTTCAAGTGAGTCTTAAATTATTTTTAAAATTTTATTTTTCTTATGTAACCGTTTGCATTTTCATAAACTACTTGTTTAAAAAAAATCATTGATGAGGACCTTCTTTAATATTTTCATTGCTATCCAAACAATACCACCAAATTTATTGATGTTAAATTGATGGATTAGTAAAAAATACAATAATCTTTCACCGAATACGTTAACATGGTTTTCATAATGAAAATGTTAAGTGAGTTTGCCAACCATTATTATTAATTTTAAAACAAAAGTACAACCCCGAACCCTCTTTAACCACCTTAATAACTCATTTCACACAACCCTTACACAAACTAGTTTGAACTGGTTCAAAATATTGCGGTGATTCATTTTTCAGGCACTCGTATTAAGGCATTCTTTTAACTCTTAGTTTTCTGAAAGTGAACAAATCTCCCAGAGGACTTAAAATGTATTACTTTCCTTTAAAAGTGAAACCAAATCACTGTGATCATGTGTGTTTTTAAAAACTATTTGATGTGCCTGAGATAAGTAGGGATTTGTTTGAAGTTAGGAAGGAAACCAAAATGCAGGTCATTAAGAACATATCGTTATTTATGTGGCCATTTTCGTCATCGGTTGGGTGTAAAAGAGATCGCTTGCTCGCAAAGGTTCTTTTGTAGAGTTATTTTGCTTGACAATCTGGAATGTGTGAGTCGACGCCTATCTTTCGCTACAAATCAATATATAGCTCCTCGTGACTTTAGGGGTGGGCTAAGGGTGATATTTGGCCTAAAAGGGTCTATAGCACCACCAAAAACCATTCAAGATATTTTGTCTAGGCTCTTGAAAGGCAAGTATAGGTGTGAAATTGCTGATTTGATTTTGACCTGAAAAAAAGGGAGCTGCTATTGCACTGGTAATGCATAATATTTTATACATTATGATTGGTTTCTCAAAGGAGATCAATCGAGCATCTTTAGGTCAGTCGGTAGCATTTCTGATATCTGACCAGGTTTGATTCCCGACACGGCCGGAATTTATATCATGGGTGAAATTAGCGTTGAGGTCAGGTTCTTCTTTTGCAGTTATAGAGTGATGGACGCACCTCGGAGGGATTGGGTGTTGTGTCTAAACTAAGGCTAGGCTAGTTTGTAAGTCGTGTACTTATAATAATAAGTTCATTTAAAAAATCCACGCTAAATTGGCACATTTCACTATTATTATTATTATTATTATTATTATTATTATTTTTAAATAGACCCACATTGATTATCAAGCAGATTAAAAATCAAGCTCTAGTGTAGTTTCCCTGTGACAGAGAGGGTTTGGTTCGAGTCCTCCGGCTGGGTGTACTGAGGCTCGTTTTCCATTGATGGTCCACCACTTTATCTCTACGCAAATTTGGGTACACTTTTTACAAACTATGCCTTCGTCAACCTTACCCTAGTAGTGTAATCAAATGAGATCATAGACCAAGTACACATTATCTATTCCCGGACCGATAGCAAGACAAACAGTACGAAAAAAAGAAAAAAGAATGATATGCCAAAATAATTAATTTACAACGTGCTTTAGTTTAGTTTTGCACGAATATAGTTGAGGCCGGTAAAGTCTCATTCATGAGACGCAGTTTTTCTTCTTAAATAATCAATGGATTGGGAGGGCGGAAGCGAAGAGTGTCAAGGTTCCCCCCCCCCCTCCCCCTCTAAGCCCTAAATTTCATTGACTGGTTTCAACCACTGTGTTGGCTCTGAGCTTATTGTTAGCATCAAAGTTGACTTCTCCCCATTCCTTAGCTACCCCCCTTTCGCTACACAAAACACATAATAAGACGTTTTGTCCAGGATTTTACAAAGATATAATCCTAAGTATCGGCACAGATCCAAACACAAGATATACTTCAGGTAGGAAGAGCGCCATGAAGTAAATATTTACTTGGTCAGCGCCCTGGTGCCCTGGAAATGCGCAGTAAGGGAACAAAATGTTCTGAGAAATATTATTATTATTATTATTATTATTATTATTATTATTATTATTAGCACCGCGTCTTACTACCCGTTCGGGTTATATGCACTTACGCTGGAGGCCTGGCATTCCTCACATTCACAAGTTGTGATTAATACACGTCTTGTCAGAGGTGAAGGAAGGGTTTGGCAATTAGATAAATTTGTGCCGGGACCGTGGATTGAAGCCCGGACCCCCAGCACAGAAGTCCAACATCTTACCCCTAGACCACCAGTTCACCCTGAGAAATAATCACAACCTATTGCTCTAAAAGTAGCAATATTACCATTAACAAACATTATTATTACTGTCATTATTATTGTTATTATTATTATTATTATTATTATTACTCTCAAGTTATTTATTAGTTTTATCATCTATCATTAATAATTATCTCCTATTTTTACTTTTTCACTATCTTACATGTAGAGAAAGTATTGTGATCGTCAAAAAAAAAATCGAAGTCGAAATTTTGATGAATCTCGACATTTCATGACCCCCTCGAATCCGAAAAAGTGGTTTTTGAATTTCCGTCTGTCTGTCTGTCTGTCTGTACCTCCGACTAGAGCCTAAACTATTTTACCAATCGGGCTAAAACCTGGTATCTATGGTTTTCATAAGATTGCCCCAAGGGGATTTTGGAATTGGATATCCAAACCTAAAACTAAGAGTAGGCCTAGTTTCCTGAAGGTCAAAAGACAAATATATATATATATATGTTTTTCTCGAGATTCACCCTAACGATTTTGATTAAATACTATATCATGAAACTGTTTATTACTAAAAACAAGATTGCAATTTTCATTTTCTCATGAAAACGGCTTTGAGGGTATTTTACATTTGGGAAATATTCCAATTTTCAACATTTCACCGCAACTATTTGAGATACGAGATATCTTATCATTGTAAAGTTGTAGTAGGCCTACTATTAAAAATACAGATCTTTTACTTGAAATATATTTTTATAAAACCAATAGTTTCTGAGCTATGATCAAATATGTATACTTTTTAATTAGGTTCTTTGAAAATGAATTTGATTCTTATGCTATTATTCATAAAATAATGGGCGGGGGTGTTAAGCCCCTACCCCCCCTCCCGACTACGGCCTTACTTAGGAGGCTGAGTTTAACCCCGTTCCAGACCCACCGCTTTACAGAAGAGCTGGAAGTTCCGGGGATTGAACCTGGGCCCTCTTGATCTGTAGCCAGGAGCTCTCTGACCACCAGACTACAGAGGCGGTCAATGAAACATAAAGCGCAAGAATATTTCAACGTGAAATATTAAGCGCGCACGCGAATATTGTGGCTGCTAGTTCTCGTAGGAGTTGGTTACAACAATGAAAACCCGACAACAATGGCCTCCGTGACTCGAGTCGCGAGGTATTTCCTTGTGTTTTCAAAAAAAAAAAACCACACCCTGAGAGTTTAACGAGGTGTCGGTAATCGGTCAGAGGTATTCAGGGTCACGAGTCAGGCACGACAACGTCTTTAGGTCTCGAGTTCAATTCCCTGACGCCACATCTTAATAGGGGGGGAAAAAAAACTGTACGATTTCACCCGCTTGTGTCCCTTACGCACGGACCATATTTCCATAACTAATTCAACAGAGAAACTTGAACTGAAATACCCGTTGCAACCGTCCTGAAGTAGCCAAAGAAGTTGTCATTGAAACATATAAGACGTACGTTCTAACATTCGATGTTTTCAACCTTGTTTTGGGAATAGGTAGCTAATGTTAGGAAAACAACATAAAATTACTTTTAGAAAAATAGTTTATTTATGTAAAAAGAAAACATTTTATGCATATCTTGAAACCATTTGGGGCAATTTTAAATTATGAATGCTTCTTTAAAATATTGTTAGTTAAATAAAACCACTTTCTTTAAATCCTTTTTCAAAGCAAAGATATTAGGTTTTAAATTTGTTTAAGCTTCTGTTAATTTTTTTTAAATATCATAATACTGGTTTCTCTTCTGCGCATGCGTGTGTACTGAAAGCTATGACCTGTGCTACTTGTACTACCAAATTACGCACAGGTTTTCATTGTATCTACCTGTCCTGATAATCGCCAAGGTAGTTGGTCGTTCTCACAGTAATAGTTAACTTGTACTGAACTCATTACTGAAATAAGTACCAAAACATCGTACCTGTGTGCGGTGCATTATGAAACCGATAGATAACTCAGATTATAATTACGCTATTGGTTCAGGGATGAGAAAGGTAGATTCTTCAAATAAATGCACACACTAGACAGAAACAGAAATAGAGTGAAAACTCCGTTAGTAAGGAAAAATACCCCCAGTACACCTTGCTGGGTTTCGAAACCTGAACTCTCCATAACCGACAAACGATACTAGACATTTAATCCACCGATACAGAATATGTTGCTAGTCTTCTAGTAGTTTATTTATCAGGTATCTACCCTATCCGCACAAGTTGGGACGATCTTCTCCAACAGACGGCGACTGTTTGGTCGGTATGGCTAGATAGTGGGCTAACGCCATGGGGTTTTTATTTGCAGGAAGAAAATATAACAAGAGGGAAAACTCGGAAAAGTAAGAACATTTGGTGACGCAGGGAAATATCAGGAGTCCAAAAATAAAAAAAATAAAATTACTGGAAATTTTGGGTGTATTTTCTCAATTTAATTTTTCGAAATACGAATTATAAGAACATAATCCAGCTCAACCAATTGGTGTTATCTCCAATTAATGCCATTTTGCTAAGAGCATCTACATACTCTTCTATAATAATTCCTGTGTCGATAATTTATTAGAAATTTGGGCACCCCTATACCCTTCCAAGTGTCGGAAGTGACGATTATTGACTGAGTGGGTGTCGCTTCATGCCCCAGCATGCACTGCACGGGACAAGGTATAACAACAAAAAAGCCAACACATTTCAGCTAATATTTGACAGTCTCCTTCATGCTAGTCTCGTTAATACCTCATTGCAATAAGGGACTATGTACACATCTGACTGAATCTATTTGTATGACCATTTACTTTGATCTTACATTTGATCACATCACGTGAAATGTAATTTAAAATGTATTAATTTCACCCTTTCATGATAAATTTTTAAACTAATAGAACTGAAAACTCAACTAGGTGGGGGTGTCAAAGATAAACCCGGCAAAATTATGTTACTTTTTTTTTTTAGCACCACGTCTTACTAACCGCCTGGGTTATACGCTTATGTACTAATTACGCTAATGGTTTTAAGGAAATGGAAGGGAATGAAAGGGGAATTAATTAAACAACTCTAGGGATCCACAAAATTGTTTGCTTGGTCAGAGGCAATAGATTGAGCTAACATCAACTAAATAGTTGCGGTTCAAATCTTGCCTGGGGGTATTTTCCAAATGTGATTAACAACTCTAAATTGGGACTTTTTTTTATACTAAAACTACACCCCCTATTCCAAACTCCCTTTTTAGCACCGCATCTTACTAACCGTTCGGGTTGCACGCTTACGTACTAAATACACTTATAGCTTTAGAGATTAGGGAGGTTATATTTATAAGAATGTACCCACATTTGCGTGGAGGTTGAGTGGAAAACCATTTAGGGAACACCACCCTCAGTACACCCGACCGAGACTCGAACCTGCAGTCTAGTATACTGCAAGTGTAACGCCTTAGACCGTGTGACCACCAAAGCGGGTATTGATTTATTAAGTTTCATGTTTCGATAGAATTCCTTTTAGAATGCGAACTTTATTAATTTTTTTTAAATGTAAAGTTTTTATCATATTTTCTTTGAACTTGTACTAGGGCACATATATTTACTCGATTATTAATATTTTTAGCTAGTTTCTACAATATAATCCACTTAAAACACCTCTATCCCTTGCCAACATATGTTTAGGCATTCACAACAGTGATCGAGAGGGAAAAGTCATTGATCACATCTTGTCTGATCTTCCGATGACGGAGCGGTAGGATTTCCAATTCTGATTTGGTACAGTAGTGATTGTACCAGGTGGTAGTTACCTCTGAAATAATTTACCATGGCTTGCTAATGACGGGGAGAAAGGTGTTCGAATCCCGGATGGGTGTGCTGAGGATGGTTTTTCCTAAGTGTTTTCCCACTCTCCTTCCACGCAAATGCTAGTAGATTACCTCTAAAATACTTCCTTCCTATTCCCTACCTCATAGAGTAATTATAATACGTATAACAGATAGTATAAGCAGTTATAAAAAACTCCCCCCTCCCCACCCCCACACACACACACCCTTACCATGATATATATTTATTTCACTCCCTTTTGATATTATATAAAACTATAAAACCACATGGCTGACTCACTCACTCATTGACATTAATGTTTACCCACTTCCATTTGAGCTAGAAACTTGAAATTTGGCAAACTTATAGCGTCTAGCCTGTAACCGACGGAAAAATTTCAAAAAGATAAAAAAAACATTTTTTAACCTCCAAAGAAATTTAAAATGGCGGAGCAACTTCAAAGTCGGTGCTGACCTTTCTTTGGAGGTCTCTTGTGGCTAAACGGTAAGACCTATCAAAAAACAGATTGCACCAGCAGCTACGGATTTTGCGAGATAGAGCTAGATTTCTTATTTTAGGTAAATTTGGCACATTTTCCACACATTTTAAAATTTTCTGACACACTAATGGGACAGTTAGAATTATAAAACTTGGCAGGCATATTGGCACATCCATTTTCCATAAGCGCGCCAAATTCGATGACTGGGGGTTAGGGGGCGGAGCCCCCAACTATCAAAGCGCGTTCTTGAATATAATGCTGAAAGATGTCCTAAAAACAAATGAATTTAAAGAACATAATATCTATAGTTTTTCTCAAATTGTAAATTATTTGAAATTTAAAAAAAATTAGGGGTCATTTTTCGAGGACACATCCCTTATGGCAGTTTTGTTAAGTTCGTTATTTTGACCAACAGCCGATTGGCAGTCGACTGACTTCACATGCAATTTCTTACTGTTGTATTAACATTTATCTTAAAAATGTCATCCTCCAGTTTCTGTGTTCTTAAGATAATGTGATTTTTTTGATATTATAGGCAGACAGAAAGACCCGGGACACATACGCCAAAAATAATACATAATTATCTAATTTAATCTTGGAAAATGACATATTGAACTCCAATTATCATTAAAAACATATTTTAAAAGATTCTATTGTCAAAACCATTTCAAACATTTTCTTAGAGAAGCTCATCCCAAATAGCTTTCAAATCGCATTTAATTTTCAAAAATGTCTAAACATCTTCTAAAGGATTTTTTTTTTAATTTCCAGGGATTGATCATTCCAGATAAAATCTAGGGTATTTAGTCTTGAAAAAAATTAAGACGTTTACATAATACAACTTCTAGGGCATCAGGTATTAATAAAAAATAAACCGCAGAACAGCAAAGACCCCTTTATTTCTTAATGTTTTGAATAACTGAAAACCCCAACACAACAAATGTTCATCTACCACTGATTGTGCCTATTAAGGTTTTTTTTTACCATAAGATTTTATACTTTTCCTCGTTAATGCAATTACATTAACCCAAAACTCCGCCCAACCTTACCCCTTCCCGTTATTGTAAACATGCGTTTATCTCGGACAGGTTGCATGGAACCAAGATTGAATTGCTTACATTTACGTAAATTAATATTAATTTTTACTTTCTCGCTACCTTACAGGTACAGGAAAGTATTGTGATCATAAAAAAAAATTGAACTCAAGATTTTTATGAATATCTACGTTTCATGACTCCCTCGAATCCGAAAAGGTTGTTTTTGAATTTCAGTCTGTCTGTCTTTACCTACGACTAGAGCATAAACTATTTTACCAATTAGGCTGAAACTTGGTATATAGGGTTTCCATAGGTTCACTCCAAGGAATTTTTAGAATTTGATATTCAACCCTAAAATTAAGGGTAGTTTCCTTAAGGGCGGAAAGAGAAAAGATCGATTTTATCAAAACCGGCTCAATCCGATTTTGATTAGATTTCATTTCTAAGCTTTGATCAATATTACAAAACAAATGGCTACCCTCAAATTTTCGTCAAAATGACTAAGAGTTCCGGTCTGATGCGTAAATTCTAATTTTTATTTTTATCTCCGTAAGTCTTTGCAATATGAAACTACTTATAATTCCATACATGTGGATCTATTTATAATAAACATCTTTTCATTGAAATATATTTTTATTAAACCAAAAGTTTTCAAGCTATACACAAATATATATTTCTTTTAACTTTAACCAACACTTTAAGGTAAGTATTACGACCTTAAAAAAAATCTAGCCCAATATGTTGATGGATGTAGACGTATAATGACTCCCCGAACCCTAAAAAGTGATTTTTGCAACGGTGTCTGTCCAACCCTAAAATTAATAGCAGTTTACTAAAGGGTGAAAAGAGAAAAATTCCATTTTCTCTAAATCTGTTATAACGATTCTATCACTCTCATTTCAGACTCAAGTCAATAATCACCTATTTTATTGGTTAAAATATATAAAAGAGAAATTTAATAGCAGTGCAATAACCATAAGATATACCCTAGTAAAATGACCTAAATGTTAACCGTAGGTCAACATTTTAATATGTGTCCACACTTGGGGACCCATTATCGATATTTTTTATTGATCCAAATATACAAATGAAGACGTTAATTCTTTAAACATAAAATTATGAAATCTAAAACACGAATAAAAAATGTTTACGTATGTCTAGCGCAATTCGTTCTTGGGTTGGCTAGTGTACATTATATTAATAATTTTGAGTAAATATCTCAATTTTTAGAAAATAGAGCGAGAAAGTATTTGATGAAAAGAGAACTTAAATTCGAAAATGAATTTAATAGAATGCCACGTATATTTCGTGAGCGCGAAGATCATACATGATGTAATAAGTTATAGCTAGTAATAGCTTTTTATTTAATCATTTATTGAATCAAAGAAACAAAGTAAGG
Source organism: Timema genevievae (assembly GCA_902155825.1). NCBI lineage: Eukaryota > Metazoa > Arthropoda > Insecta > Phasmatodea > Timematidae > Timema > Timema genevievae. The sequence goes on along the minus strand of CABFWO010001157.1, from coordinate 48,282 downwards.
TACCATACCTTCCACGAATTCAAATATAATCTGCTTTTGCTCTTCGCTTATTTTCTTTTGATCCATCTCTATTTATTCTTTATCTAGCTAAACTTAATCAACAAAAAATAAAACCTAGATAAAACGAAGATGGTGAAGACAACAATTTTGTTATTCTATTGTTTAGATGGTTGAAGGGTGCGTTCACAAAGCTATAAAGTAAATCTCAATCTTTCTTATTTACACTAATTGGATAGGAATAATTTAAAAAAATACCCTTACAGCACTTGAGCATAGTTCAAATCATGACACCCGCCTCGGTGGCGTAGTTAGCTAACGCGCCAGTCGTGTTGAGCTAGACCGCCGAGGACGGGGAGATCAAGGTTCGAATCTCGGTCGGGTGAACTGGGGATGGTTTTTCCTAAATGGGTTTCCACTCTCCCTCCACGCAAATGCGGGTTCACTTCCTCTAAATTCAACCTTCCCAATTCCTAGTCCATTAGTGTAATTAGTACTTAAGCGTATAACCCAAACGGGTAGTAAGACGTGGTGCTAAAAAATTAAAAATTAAATTCGAATCATGACCACCTCACTCCGGCAAGCCTCAGACAATGTGTGCACCACTATGTTTATAGTAATTACGTTCATAATAATGAGCTTGTAGTTATTATAATAACTGCATTATTTAAGTGTGGTAATTTTTCCGAAACTTTCTTTAGCCATGAATCTTTATTACTTTTAAATCAAACATAAATTAATCGTTTTAAATCGTGTATTTTAGGAAAGGAATTAAGTTGAAAAAATGAAATGAAAAATTAAATTGAAGACACACTTCTATATAAAGATCCATTTAATGTGAAGTTATATTTTAAACACTAAATTGATATCACAGTCTTTAAAATAGTCAGACAAAACAAACAACAGAAAACAAGTTTCCCGTAGTACAATCGTGGGTTTTTTTTTTGTTGCATAAGCACAAAGAGAATAAAATAAATACATTAAATAAAACAGAAATTGATAATTTATATTCTATATTGTTTCAGATGAATTATAAATATCAGGAAAACCATATTCTCAAATATTATTAAAAAGGGAATTTTAGTTCACATGTGTTTAAGATGACGATATAGGTAAAACACTGAATAATGGTTACAAGTGTTATATAATCTTCCAATCTGTGTACAAATATATGGCCTGCTAACAATAACATTGACAACGACGGATAATATTTGATTGTATACAGCAATAAATAAGATACAAATTATAACACAGTCAATGGGTGTCTCATTTAAGAGATAAAACTATATTTGTACAAAAAAAACTGTACAGTAACAAAGTTATAATAATTTATATAAATATTCTTGAGGATGACAAAAGGATTTACAATGTACAAGCCACGCCATTTTGTTTGTCTAGTTATGGCACAGGAAATAAAATTACAGTCGTATCTTAAATAGATACGCCACTATTTACATGATAATAGATGAAAAGCTTATTTAGTGAGAATCCAATTCAAAAGGTTGGGTGTTTATTCGATTTCTAAAAATTCACTTCCTGAGAAAAAAAAAGGGGGATCTTATTACGCCTTTGATTAAACTTCTTACGCTACATATTCTCACAGCCCTCTTTTGGCATCCTCAGATTTTAGATACAGATTCGTTGTATCATTGAATTACAGTTTACTTCTACACTCAAATTGTAATAAATAGTTTATAAGTTAATGCTTTGGCTGCCATACACAATATAACAACATAATGAACCAACAGTTACCTACGGCAAAGTGACCATTTTTTCCTTGCTATTTTCGGGAACAGCCACTCTAAAATCCCTCATTCGGCTGTTCAATGTTCATAAGAGGAGTCTTGTAGAAAAAAAAAACTTAATTTTTTGCGAGTAAGATTTAGAATAATTTACTAAATAATTATTAGGGTTATTTTATAGGTATAGATATAATCAAAAGTTACATCTACAGATTACATGCCTTGACATTATGTCAAAATAAACATAGTTGTTTTTATGGCTGTCAAACATGCTCTTCTTATGAAAATTGATGTATAGTGACACCTATTTGAATCATAATACTCTCTATAATCATATTTTTTCTATCTTATATACATATATATGAGTGAGAAATCCTTGATCCTTACTATGAGATATGGATTGTTGCCAAAATTTGTATTTTAACTTTCTAAGCAGCTGACTTGAATAAAAATATTTTAACTATCCATAGACCTACATTTCCATTTATATTTAGTTTACAAATTTATGACAAAATAAGCCCGGGTAATACATCTTATTTTTTTGGAACTGGCTCCAGAAAATCGGGAACGAATGGTCACCTTAACCTACAATTAAAGCAATGCCTATGTATGAAACTATAACGTATCCCATCTTAGTCGAGACTCGGAGAAACAAAGGAGGGAAAGATTACCCGTCTTGAAGTTTGGTTAACCACTACTTAAAAGTTTCAGGCACATTTACCTTTTGTAATAGGAATAATAATTGTTATTTTAAGGTGGGAATGTAGGGAACACGAGAAAAGGCAAATGTTTTTGTAGTTTTTACAGCAAAACATTTTTTTTTTGCTAAAATAAATAAAATATTGCGTCAGTACCAACATAGAGTTTGATTTTTTCGCATGGTGATATCCACAGTTTTTGACTATCTTTCACGCGTAGCTGCATTCGATGACAAACTTTTTAAATGAAGAGAAAAAGTTGTCATCAAATTTCAGGACACCCTTGACAGATATTCAACAACTTTGGATATCACTATTTGAATAAAATTGAAACATGTTTCTACTGAATAAATATTTGATTTATTTTTACCAAACATATGTTTTGATATAAAAAAAATTGCAAAAACCCTGACCTTATCTTGAATTCCCTACATTCCCACCTTAAACTAGGTGATTCATTATTGTGTAAAATATTGTTTCAATTGTGCTTGTCTCTTCTACTCAATTATCGTTATGACCAAAATGACGAGTCAAAATGAAATAAATATTTGGTAACGGGTTGTAGTATTGACGCCGTGGATTTAACAGCTCTACTTAGTGGATGAGCTCAGGGGTAGTTTGTTCACTTTAGAGTCTCAAATAATATAAGAAAATACAAGAGGATAACTTTCACAATGAGGATATCTTTTACGCATGCGCGATTCATTTTCTAACTAAATTATCTACTAAGTTATACGTATCTCACATTTATTTTGTAACATTTATCTGAAAATATGGTTTTACTATCTAAATAAACTAAGTAAAGGTCATTTACGGCAAAGAAAAGTTTTACCTTTCCTATTTCTCCTCCATTACTTAAGTAAAAACTTTGCTTGTATAAATCTTTTTTGATTACAAAGATATATATTACTTAAGTATGATTTAGTTTTTGGGATTATGCATACGCAAATTTATTCTAGAATTTATTAACGCTGTGTTCTGTAACTATTATCAATTTTCTAATACAAGTTTACGAATTTGTAACCAAAAAACGTTAAAATTAAATCTTAAGCAACATGTGTCTTTTACCAACATTCACCTTGAATTCTCATAAAAACTAATTTGCTAAACTACTAAAACATTTTTACAAAATGGCCTGTTGGATACATGCATATTTAACAACCAATAATACAACGACATAAACAAATAACACTTTCTTCCCTTGGCAATAATACTGGAAAAAAATAGTACAGCATTTTAATTATAATAATAAATAAAAGACGAGTAATAATATTAATAAAACGATCACTTTAAACTTTTAACATATTTAAAAAAATAAATATTAATAAATACAGGAACAAACTAACATAAAAAGCCATCTTATCACTTATGTTCGGTTACATTTTATAGGTTATGGAAGTTCAACAAACTTATTTTTTTAAGAATCCTAAACAAAAACAGATTTTAACTATAACTATAACACTTTTAAAATACTTAACAAATTGGAGAATTTTATATGATTTCTTATCCACCTATTACATTGATTACATCCTAAGCAAACCTTCAGGAATATAAATGAGAATTTCTAACAGGGCTGTATCTACAAAACGGGGTGATATTTGCTCTCTTCTCGCGAGGTCTCCCTAACAGACGCACAGGAATATTTGTAATATTAAATTTATCTTGAATACATTTAAAGTGTTTTAAAACATGATTGGGGCTTTAGGTGATAGAGTGTTTCATAACACTCCAATAAGATAATAAAAACCTGTATGGGTGGGTACTCTAGATTAAATGACAAACTCGTATATACTTATTTGCCAATGCTGAGCAGTCCAGGGTTCGATACCCCGGTCGGTCGTAACGAGGCTGGTTTATTCTTGAGGGATATCCCCTTATCCTACATACAAATGCGGGTATATTTCCACTAGGGGTGTGAGAAGACTTTTTTTTAGTTCGAAGTGAATTTGAATCGAAGTTAGAATATTTTTTCTAATGGCTTTATATATTTTTTTATAACATTGTTGGTATTTATACATATTTATGCCATAAAATTACTTTGAAAATGTTATATTGACAGCACGACAGTTTTGTAAAATTTTATTTTATTCTGATAAAGAGAGTTATTACCAAATTAGAATTCAATTACTTCAAATTTTTTCGTATGCATATTTATTTTTAACGGCTCAAAATGGCAATAATTTACCATAAATTGAGTATTTAATTTTTCCAATATCTTTGTGAAGCCTCGTCGAAACCGTAATTTTTTTCGAAGTGAAGTCAAAGCTGATATTTGTTTCTAAGCCAAGTCGAAGTTTTGAAGTTTTACACACCCCTAATTTTCAATTAAGTTTTATATTCCTCATCTCTACACAAATAGTATAATTAAATGCCTATATTCAGGATGAGTAGTAACGAGTAATACACGGTGCACAAAAATAAGTGTAAAAATAAACAAATCACTTACAGTAGTTGAAAAAATATTATTCTAGTGGTAAGAATTGAAGGGAGGTTTGCCCCCAAACTCTTCCCTCGTTACTGTCCTACTTTTCAATATTGTGGAACAGTAAAGAACAGTATTACCAGTGATTTATTAAAAGAATGCTAAACCTTTTTATATAAAAATATATGCTATACAGTGCCAACTCACAACACATATTACATAATTACTCATTAATTAATATACAGAACCATTAATTAAGAGAAGAGTATAGTACTTAAAAGTTTTGCAGCTAAATACTTTTTAATTAGCAAGGCTTTGTTTGTCTCTTTAAACGTATAAATATAGCACAGCTAATAGCATTGAGTTTTAAAACCACATAAATGACGTTAAATACATTGAATTGGACGGCACTTATTGTTGTTTCTAATATCTAAGAAATAAATACACCAGCAATATTACATTACTTTACAGCGAATATGTTCTTATACGTAGATACACTAATATATTTCTATAAACTCGTATGGATACACTTATTTGTAACAGCTTTGTTCATTTTATGTTGGCAGTAACATTTTTTTAACATGTATGTTTTATCGCCCTTAAAACACACCCAATTTTGGCATTATCTGACTGAAATAAAATTTGTATTTTTTATTATCCTATAATAATCGCATAGCACTATATAGCTTTATGAAGGTATCAGAATACAAATCTCTTCGATACCCATCTTAAAAAATATAGGCCTACTTAAAAATAAAAAATAAGGGAATAAGTTAATAACAAAGATTATCTTTTTTAAACGTTTATAAAGTAACAGAGAATGTTATCAAAACAATATGTATTTGAAACCTACAGTGAAAACAAACAAAAAAATAAATAGTTTATCAAAAAATAATAAAAACCACGAATACTTCTTGGAGGAAAATTCTAGGAGCATTAAAAGTGTGATATTTTGAAAATATTTTACGCTTCACATTAGAGTTGTTGAAATTACCTGAGACAAAAAAAAACACGTTTAAAAACAGTATCGAATTTAGTTGGAAGGGATGGTAAAAATGTATGAGACACTCTGGAATTTGTTGTGTGTGCGCGGTTAATATTTTCTTCAGCTCGACACTTGTCTTAACACATGCTCCAAGAACTCTTTGACAGCCATCGTCCGGTAGGCGTTACCATCTTGATCCTCGGAAACGGGGGTGGGAGGTGGATTAGTCCCCACGCTGCGCCGCTCCACCCGAGGGTGCAGGGCCTGATACTTCCGCCGCAGCAACAAGTTCCCGACGGCCCTGAACCTCGCAGGGTCCTGCCCCTGCCCTGACAACGCCTGACCCGCTCCTCCAAGAAGTGTCGTACTTCAGGAGGGAAGATGACCCTTGATGTAATCGAACACCTGGACGACGTACTCCAGACCATTCATGTAGTCCCTGAAGATGAGCCAGTCACGCAGGTTGCGGTAGGATGAGTTCCCCATCATGCGAAGTTCTTCCCCCATGATCTCCCGGGTCACGTCGGCCTTGGGGGTCACGTTGCGCTCCACCATGGCCACCTGGATCTCACAGAGTGTCTGCGCAACACACAAACAAACCATCAGCTGGGAGGATCTCCGACAGGTGTGAAAGAATATTGATCCGTTAGGACGTCCTTAAAAAATGTCCATCGTGTGGTTTTACTTCCTCCTTCCAAGCGAATGCCCTTGTGGCTCTTTAAAACTCATCATACGCGTACTGTCCCTTGATATAAGCCTTTCGTAACCAAATGATACTAAATTGCACTAGCATAAAAGAGGAGTGTTGAAAAGTAATGGTAAAAGAACAAACACTCCTAGCCGAGATTCAAAATATTTTTATAATCATCTCTTTATATTCTGCGATGCATAGCATCATGGGTCAACACACATTGCTGCGAATGTGTGATTGCAATACTCAGCATGTCTGCGATGCATAGCATCATGGGCTAATACACATTGCTGCAAATGTGTGATTGCAATACTCAGCATGTCTGCGATGCATAGCATCATGGGCCAATACACATTGCTGCGAATGTGTGATTGCGATACTCAGCATGTCTGCGATGCATAGCATCATGAGCCAATACACATTGCTGCGAATGTGTGATTGCAATACTCAGCATGTCTGCGATGCATAGCATCATGGGCCAATACACATTGCTGCGAATGTGTGATTGCAATACTCAGCACGTCTGCGATGCATAGCATTATGGGTCAACACAAATTGCTGCGAATGTGTGATTGCGATACTCAGCATGTCTGCGATGCATAGCATCATGAGCCAATACACATTGCTGCGAAAGTGTGATTACAATACTCAGCATGTCTGCGATGCATAGCATCATGGGCCAATACACATTGCTGCGAATGTGTGATTGCAATACTCAGCATGTCTGCGATTCATAGCATTATGGGTCAACACAAATTGCTGCGAATGTGTGATTGCGATACTCAAGCATATTTGCGCTTTATTTTCGATGAACTTATTAAATAGGCTTGACGGTGAAGTCAAGATTTCGAATCCCGAAGGCGATTTCTCAATTAATTAATACCCAAAGTTAGTATGGATGAATTTCCTTTAGTCTGATTTGCTCATCACCACCTTCTTTAGATAAATTGTTAATAAGTGATGTGTTAAGCTAATAAAATAATATATATATATGTAATTTTTAATAATACCGATTTAACGAGCTACGTACTCACCGCTCTGACCTTGAACTCCGTGTCCTTGAACTCCTGCAGGAACTCTCCACCGTTTTCCTTCTGGTCGATGACCACCTGCTCCAGACCAACGGCGAACATCTGAAGGTATTCGTACGTGTCCTTGAGGGCGGTGTCCAACTGCGAGAGCCCCAAAAGAAAAAAAAAGTTATTTTATGATATATGAAGAGTCAAGTTTCTAATGAGTTAAATCGACCTATGAATGATCGATTTTTTTAATTTTTTTTTTTCGTTTTAAGGGCGAGCTCTAATTGCACCAAAAATTGACCATTTTAAAGGATTCAAAAAGTTTCACTAATCCCCAATCCTGAATTACGCGAAGTCCAGGTGAGGTAGAAGAGGTCCGAAATAAATAAACACCAATGTTACCAACATGTACCCGCATAATTTACCCCCTTCTCTAATCTTAACTAAACTAGCCTATTTTATTTTGTTATTTTTTAAATATTTTTGTATAGTTATGAATGATTCTTGCTTATTTTGGTTTTCAAGTTTGCCATTGGCGCAATTCGGGTCTGATATTGAGGGGTACTTTTGGGTCCTTAGCGCAGTTCGGGTCCTATTCGGGCGATCCCAGCCTTAAGGCCACCACCTAAATGAAGGGAAATATTATCTTAATTCTGTATTTATTATTGCAGTTCTGAAGCTTCAAAAAAAAATCCCCATTCATCTTAAGAATGTTCTGTTGTGAGCGTGTAACAAATAAACTTGATTTGTCTGAGAAAATGCTATATCTATGTTTCTAACTATTTAAAATGATCTCAGAACTGTAACACTTCGCGTGAAATGTTGTTGAAAATAAGCAAATTTTATAGTTTCCTTATCTTTTTTGTAGATATTAAAACTTAAATTTTAAGGTTTTAAATTTTTTTAGGACAGATTGATACATTTCACCTCCATTTTGGCTTTAACCTTACGTATTATGTAATAACAATGTGCGGTTTCCTTAAGACAAGTACATGAGCATGGCACATATTGTGTTTGTTACGAGATTAATTAACTCAAAATTGAAACTTAAGGTGCTAATATTCTCTCATAAATTCTTAAACGTCAGAAACTAGGCGAGTCTACATTATAACCTTTTTGGATGGGGCTGTCGGGCAATTTTAGAACAAATAGGGGAGGAGGAAAATACAATTGCAAACACATTAGTTAGTTTTATTAAATTACAACAATCGATTCACAAAGATTCATTCTACGCTCCTTTACAAGCTAATTTTAGTTTCCCCGTTCATTCAGGTCTTATTAATTAACTGAAATATGTGGATTTTTGGAGTTTTCAGAGATGAAAATGTCAATTTTTATAACCATATTTACAAGTCTATTCATAAAGGGTCATATAAAATAGTTTTGTATCCATTCCAGTAAGCACCAAACTCGTGTACTGTTAAAGGTTAGCTCAATATTTAACCTGAGCGCAGAATCTGATTAGCTTTATCTCAGCTACTTAGGCAGCCCCCTTTTTAAGTCCAGCCAATCATAAATACAAGAACCAGAGTCCTAGACTGGATATTGATTAAATTGTATCACGTCTATACTTATATATTCAATAGTAAAAATATGCATAGTAAATTACAAATTATAGAGAACTACCGTCCGATTGGTTGAAATACGGTAATTGCTTTCCACAAAAAAAACAAAAAAAAAAACACTTTTATAAGATTTAATCCTAAATACAAACTTTTGTGAAGCATGTTTTACTAATAATTTGGGCTAGCTGCAGAGGCTAGATATGATAAGGTATCATTTAGATTAAATGTTCCCGCATTCCCATGAAGGTAGAGTGGTAAGAAAACCCACTTTTTATATACCCAACCAGGATTAGAGACCTGACCTTTCCTTACCCAGCAATCCAGCATATTGCGATAGTGGCGCCTTAGGTGAGTTGAGGATCGATAGATGTGAAGATATTAAGATATCATATTAAAAAAGTTTTTAATTACTTATCTTATTATATTATTATTATTACCGCGTCTTACTACCCGTTCAGGTTATATGCACTTACGCTAATGTGTAATGGTAGGGTGATTGCGAAATGAAATGGAGGACCTACAGTTTAACGTGGAATCCGAACCACGGTGGAGGCCTGGCATTCCTCACATTCACAAGTTGTGATTAATACACGTCTTGTCAGAGGTGAAGGAAGGGTTTGGCAATCAGATAAATATGTGCTGGGACCAAGGATTGTACCCCGGACCTCCAGCACAGAAGTCTGACACCTTACCCCTAGACCACCAGGTCACCTTATCTTGTTATAGTTTTGACAAGACTTTTAGGCGCACACAAAAATTTGTTTTGTTCTCTCACCTCAAGCGTCTGTAGATTCTCCTCTGGAACTTTCTCTCCCAGACCTTTGGGGAGACTGGGCAGCCAATCATAGTTACTCGACTTCCACGCGTCGTGGTGCTCCATCATGTCTAGGTTGAACGTGTTCTTAACCTGAAAACAGACAAACAATTCATTCATAAGGGCCCACATCACTTGTCTTCTTGGCTGGGTTTACTGGCTACGAGAATGGTCGGGGCTTGAATCTCAGCAGGATTAGGGGGCGGCCAAACTGGAGCCCGCGACTGAGCGCGCACGCTTGGAAGATAGAACTGGTTCTATTTTTCAAGCGCGCGCGCTCGACCCGGTACAGTCTAGTTTACAGGCGCTAGTCAACATTATTGTATGTTGGTTCATTGAGTGCTAGGAAAACTTCTCATTTTGACATTTTTATTAATATCGATAGGTTTAGCACACTTGCTACTAACGGCCTAATTTAATTGGTAAGATCATAAACCATACATCTATGTATATATATATATATATAGAGAGAGAGAGAGAGAGAAAGAGAGAATGAAAGGTGTGGTTTATGACCTTACCATATATATATATATATATATATATAAAAGACTGATAGTTAAAATACTTCAATATTATAATCAAAGTAGGCCTTTACAAATAAGAATCACCATTAGCGTGGAGAGACGATGAGAAACCCACAACAATAAATTAATTGTTAAAACCACCCTCAGTTCACTCAGCCAAGATTAGGAGCCTCCTCGTCAACAACTAACGAGAGCTATCTGCTAATCACGCGCTCGCTCGCACGCTTGTCAGTCTGGCCGAACCCTACTCGAAATGGTTCCTCCTTGTTGTTCTATCTTTATTCCTCCACAAAACATTTAGTATATTTCTATCAAATCCCTCCTTCCTTGCCCTTCTCATTAGTGTAAGCTCAGAGTTAATTCTAATATTTTAATTTGTCAGATTTGCATCGATTTGTCAAATTTGCATCGATTCAAAACCATGTTTAAACTTGAGCAGAGTGAACAGATATATTTTTGCTATTATTATTAGCTCGTTCAACACAAATTTTTTATTTAGCACTACGTCTTACTACCCATTCGGGCTATGTGCCTATGTACTAATTAACCTAATGTGTTAGCGTTGAAGAAGGTTGGATTTAGAGGAATTGCATCAACATTTGCGTGGAGAAATACAGTAGTAGAAAACCGTTTAGGAAAAGCCACCCTCACTACACACGACCGGGATCGAGCCCTGATCTCCCCGTTGTCGGCAGTCTAGTCTATTGCAAGAGTGACGCCTTAGACCATGCGACCATCGAAGCAGGTACTTTGAGATAAACTTAGAGCAAAAGCACACCCATTAGTGAAGATAGAAAAAAAAATCAGGGATAAAACAGATGTGTAAATTACCCCTAATAGAGCCGGGTGAGATTCGAACATTGACCTCGCGTCACATAAAGTTCAGTAGAACTTCAATATTAACGTAGTATACCGCGGGACCAACGATTGAGGTCGGAACAGATAAACTAAGGAGACTTAGGGCTAAAATGATTGGCTTAGAGGTTGTAAATAGGCCCTATCGCTTGCTATCTTTAAGTTCAGTGAATGCGTGAATATTCTTTGATTTGAAAAATGACAGCTGGACATGGGAATAGAACCCGGAACCTTTTGCTTCCTTCACCAATATTCTACCACTGAGCTATTCAGGAATCGTCTCGTGCCCAGGGTCATTCTTCACTCATATTTTAAGGCAGAATCTGTGATAGACGTGCGGAAATCGTCATCTACATAAATGTTATCAATTAAGATCATAAGCTATCAAATAACGCAGGCATATTCGACTTGGCAAGGCCTTATGCCGCCAATAGTACAATTACAATACAAATGCTCATAAAATGCTAGATTAAATAGCAAAGTTATTGTTATCAAATATGATAGATAATAGCCTTGCTATTTATCCATTAGAATGTGTGAATATCATGTACAAATAATTTTATAGGGCCTATAATAATTAAAATATTTTCATATATAAAATATACAAATTTATTTTTGGGTAAGATGATGTTCAAAAATTAAATATAAATATCAACATAAATTTCAAAAATGTTAAACCTCTACGCCCCAGTTGAAAAAATATAGAGCAACAAAAAGTTTATTTGGAATTTGTACAATATTATCTCTGGTATATAAAATGTTATGATTGAAAAATATATCAACTTCAAACCTAAAATGGGTCAACCCATTTCCGTGATTCTTAAGAAAAATTAATTTACAATAAGTAATTAATCATGACATGCAATAGTGTCGAACATTACGGTGACCATTTCCTGGAGGTAGACATATTATAATGTAATTAAATTTGAACACTTTGTTCATTTTGGTTTTATTTTACCTCTTCATTGAAGGATAGGCAGTAAAAATATATATCAGCCGAAGCAATTAACAGGTGTGAAAGACGAGGTGAAACGAATAAACACTCAATAAAATACGTTATTTATTTAACTGTTAAGTTTTGATTGGTTTGTTGGAAAGAACATAACTTTACCTACACAGTTTTCCGATTGGGTTAAGACAACTTTTTTTTCTCTATGTAGTAAAGCTATGGTTACTAACACTACCGTTTCCGCGCTAATAACCCTTTAGTTTATGTCCCTTTGAACCCAATAATAATAGTAATAATAATAATAATAATAATAATAATAATAATAATAATAATAATAATAATACAATAGACTGCTCCCAACTAACTTGAATTTTATACTTCCATTTTCTTTACGCCATGTCTTACTAACAAATCGGACTATCCGCATATTTTAGACCAGTGTTACCTAACTTTTTTTCGCTTGCGTAACTTTTGGCAGCCCATTTACATAAAATGTGCCCTTAATTTTTATCAAAATGTTTAATTACTAGAGTAGTAATTTCTAATTTATTTGTTGCAACTGAAAATAAATGGTCTAATATTTTAATGGGATCGATTAAAAGACAATGCAATACTAAGGTGAAATATATTCTTACATTCAAAAAGCAAAAGTTACAATTAAAACTAACATTTAATTAATTTATTGATTTATTAATAATTATAAAACTCTTTTTTGTGTTTGAAATTGAAATCATTTTCTCAAGGTCAAATATAGAATAAAACACGAACCGCCCCTCGCCATATCGTTGAGTAAATTTCATAAATTTCGACTGATCTTTTGTCTTACACTGCTGACAAACGTAGCAGCTCTTTCCGCCATTGTTTGAATATTTTCAACATACCCCCTAACTTCTTGGCACGTAACCCTGGGGGTACGCATACCCCACGTTGGGAACCGCTGTTCGTGGGCTAATCGATTATTAAAGAGTAAGGAAGAATTTATAGTAAATGTACCCAAATTTGCGTGAAGAGGAAATAATCTTGTGAAAAAGAAACCTCTTTACATCCAAAAACCATATTCAAATTCCTATCTCACCGTCATCAGTAATCCACCAGTATACTGCGAGAGCGACGCCTTCGAACTAAGATCATGTGACCACCGGAGTAAGCTTATATTATAGAGGTTGTTTTTTATTATTTTGTTGGCACCGCTTCTTACTAACCGTTCAAGGTTATACTCTTACGTACTAATTACACTAATAGTTTTAGGTATGAATAAGATTAAATTTAGAGGAAGTGTATCCGCATTTGCGTGAACTTAGAGTGGAAAAACCTTTGGGATGAAAACCATCCTCATTATACCCGATCGAGATTCAAAATTCAATCTCCCCGTCGTTAGCAGTATATTCTACCGCAATAATGACGCCTTAAACCATGCGACCACAAAAGTGGGTTATTTTGAGTAAAATGTTCGCTTACTATTTGTGAACTATTTTGAATATTAAATTTGTTGTGGAGAATATAGGGCTACTTTGAACAATATATTAACGAAAACACATCCATATCGGTAGACATTTAGTATAAACGTTAAGCTCGTGTTTGCCAGTTTGGCTATAATGGGGAGGACAGGGTTCAAATTACAGCTAGGTGTGTTGAGGATTTTTTTTCTATAAATGGTTTCCTTGTGTCCCTTTGTATGGTTAGGGCATATATATACTCTAAATTATACCTTCCCTATTTATATTTAAATAGTGTTAAATGGAGATAGCACGTATGGATAGTGCGACGCGATGAAAAAGAAATAACTATGATAAAAGTGCAGCAGCTGTTAGTTACTCTTCTAATTCCTTAAAGTAATACATGGTACCTTTGTTTCCTTTTATCAACCATAACAGTTATTAAATAATCCAAAAAGAAAAGAAATGGTACGGAACTCCGCACGAGCTTTCTCGCTCTATTGTTTAGAAATGGAGATATTTACTCAAATTCGTAATATAATATACACTAGCAAACCCGAGAGCAAATTGCGCTAGACATACGTAAAACATTATTTATTCATGGTTTGAAATTTCATAATTTTATTTTTAAAGGATTAAAGCCTTCATTTGTTTATTTGGACCAGTAAAAAAAGATCTATATTGGGTCCCCGAAGGCCAATATTTCGTATCAAAATGTTGGTCATTTTACTAGTGGTTATCGTATTGCTATTAAATTTCTATTTTATAAATTTTGACCAATAAAATAGGTGATTATTGACTATTGAGTCTAAAATGAGAGAGAAAGAATAGTTATAGCTGATTTTGAGGAAATGGAATTTATTCCTTTTCATCCTCTAGTAAACTGCTATTAATTTTAGGGTTAGACAGACACACAGACAGACGGCGTTGCAAAAACCACTTTTTAGAGTTCGGGGGGTCATAAAACGTTGAAATCCAACATCTAGGGCTAGATTTTTTGGACGGTCGTAATACTTTACCTTACAGTGTTGTCAAAGTTAAAAGAAAAATATATTTGTGTATAGCTTGAAAACTTTGGTTTAATAAAAATATATTTCAAGTAAAATATGTTTATTATAAATAAATCCACATGTATGCAATGATAAGTAATTTCATATCTTAAAGACTTACGGAGGTAAAATTAAAAATTAGAATCTACACATCAGATCGGAACCCATAGTCATTTTCAAGAAAAGTTGAGGGTTGCCATTTGGTTTGTAATATTGATCAAAGCTTAGAAATGAAATCTAATCAAAATCGGAGGAAGCCCTTAAGAAAACTACCCTTAATTTTAGGGTTGTATATCCAATTCCAAATATTCCTTGGGGTAAACCTACGAAAACCCTATATACCAAGTTTTAGCACTATTGGTAAAATAGTTTAGACTCTAGTTAGAGGTACAGATAGACAGACAGACGGAAATTCAAAAACAACTTTTTCGGATTCGAGGTCATGAAACGTTCAAATTAATCAAAATCTCGAGTTCGAATTTTTTGATGTTTACAATACTTTCTCTACCTGTAAGATCGCGAGAAAATAAAAATAGTGAAAGAGTCCCAAACATCCCTTTGATGGTATGACACATGAAAATTTCCGTCCGTAAAAAAAGCTAAGCCATACGTTTAAAATAATACATTACATTTTGAATGATGATGACCCAACATATCACTTTCCCGGATCCAAGCGACGCCATGACTCATATAGAACTCAAAAAACAAGGTTGTATTTAATCGTGTTTGGAGGAAATATATTTTCAAATTAGTTCTGTGAACTCATTTCAATTTTCTGTTCGCGCCGTTACAGAGTGATCAACCCAAAGTGCTTCTTGGAACGAACTTTCAAAAAACTAGAACGCGGCGCTGTTAGATAAAGAATAATTGGATTATCTGAGATCCAAAGTGCTTATATCAAGACGAAAGGAAACACCACCCTAGAATCGCCGTGGCGTAAAGGACAACTATTTGCACCTACATGTCTGCTGTTCATTTTGTGAGCTTCTAGATAATAATTTCGGCATAGGTACTATCTTTGATTGTTATATTTAAGGTTGGGTGCTAGTGAACGTGAGTTTAGGGCAATATTTTTGAAGTTTTTATAGCATAAACATTTTTTGGCCAAATAAATCAAATATTTCTTCTATAAAGACATATAGTTTAGTTCTCTGCACATGCTAATCTCAACATTTCTTGAATATCTGTCAAAGGTGTCCTGAAATTTAATGACAACTTTTTCTCTGTATTTAAAAAGTTTGTCATCAAATGCCGCTATGATCATGACAGATATTCAAGAACTGCTGAGATTAGCATGTGCAGAAAACTAAACTATGTTTCTATATAAGAAATATTTTATTTATTTTGCTCAATAAATGTTTATGCTATAAAAACTGCAAAATTAGCGCACTAAACGCGCGCTCACTAGCACCCCACCTTAACACAAGAGTAATTGTCGGAGTAATTTGAGGAGATTTAAACCACGTTCGTATTAACGTGGGTAGAGTTTGCGGAAAACCACAATTATATATCAAGTCAACAGTGAACTTTTACTACGCGAGTCTAACGCCTTTGGCTGTCAGACCACCAGTGCTGGTGGTTAGGTGCAACATACTTCCCCCGGCATCGGTGGTCAAATGGTGATAGGCAACAGTCTTGCGATAGACTGAATCACCGGTGATGGGGAAGGTCGAGATTCAAATCCTGGCCAGGTTGATTATTCTCTTTCTCTTCACAAGTGATTTTTTTTTATCGGTTTTGTGTTTTCCATTCTCCCTCTACGTTAATTAAGGTTGACTCCCACTATTAAAAAAAAAAAAACGCACTCCCTCTAATACAATCTTCCTCATCCTTATCCCTTATATAAAGTCGTCAACAGCCTTGGTGTTAAAAAGTATTAATTAAAATCAAAACAGCTGATGAATATTAGTGAGGAATGCCAGGCCTCCACCGTGGTTCGGATTCCACGTTAAACTGTAGGTCCTCCATTTCATCTCACAATCACCCGACTATCACACATTAGTGTAAGTGCGTATTACCCGAACGGGTAGTAAGACGTGGTGCTAATAATAATAATAATAATAATAATAATAATATTGGTGAGCATCAGTCTATCGACCAATCAACTGGGAAATTAAATACAAGATTACGTTCAAGCCCGTTTCGGTGGCCACACGATCTACGGCTGAGGTGGGCAATCCTGTCATACAATTGCCACAAGTGGCGAACTGGCCATAAGAGTGCGGCGAATTCTAGTTTACCAGATCTCACAGTGAAATAAACATTTTCCTGATGCCTTTGTGCTGGTTGTAGCTTGATATTACCTGCATATTATTGGAAGCATTCCACGTGTGCATTGAACTCAGATATTCAGCTAATGTTTCTGCAACTTGTAAAATAAAGGGATTGTAAAATTTCTGACTAAATTATCTTAAATTATCAATTTGAATAGTTTTCATCCATTGGCATTTAGGGCGATTGTAACTTGAGTCTTGAGTAGTCAAAGGGTACATGTTTAGAATAAACTTGTTCAAAGTGTGTATTGTTTTAAACGTTCAATTGAGCAACCTAATTTCTCAATTTAATTAATTTAATTTAATCAAACATGGTGTGACAAATTTCACTTCTCACTCGCTACAATTGGGGCTACATTGAAAAATATCCTGTCCACCCCCTGATCTTCGGCGGCACTTGCCATAAACTAAACTGCCAATAACGGGGAGATCAGAGTTTGAATCCTGGTTGAGTGTACCTTGGCCTATTTGTTTTTTCCCCTAAATAGTTTTCCTTTCTTTCTCCACGCAAATGTGGGCTCACTTCCTCTAAAATCAACCTTCCTCTTTCCTAATACATTAGCGTAAAACGTTCGGGCAAAAAAACGTATCAACTGCGGTTTTCTGAATCCTTCATTTGACTACAGAAAAATTAGGATCAATATAATAGTTTTTTTTAAATTTTAAAACAATAATTTTTCAATTATATAATATTTTTAAAAATATGGTAAGAATATGGTCATACCATTTAGTTGTTCGCAGTACCAATTTTCTTAAGTATAAGACAAAAAAACTCACTACTTTTCATTCAAGCTGTACCTAACCACCTAAGCTAAGCATTATCCTCGGGATGAGGCGGGTTTGAGTATCATCCTTGTATATTATGCCAAAACCTTTCGTGTGTGCTTGGGAGTGAGAGAGAAGGAGAATGAGACAGGGGCTTTATTTGATAAGGGGGGGATGGGCGGAAGGGGGGGAGGGCTGAAGGAATTCCCCGTCACAACATTCCCAAATTCTCGGAACTCTTCTCTCTCTCTGCAATTGGTAAACTTACTATAGCCCGCTCTATATGACACACCATAGCCTCGATGAGTAATGGTAACCAACGGTACAGGAGAAATATGACAATTAATTCAAAGGCGTGAACTATCGCCTTTCTTTTTCGATTAAAACCATTTGTTATATATTGCTAAATAAGATAAGACTTAACTTAAACATAATATTTGGGTGAATTAGATAGCTAGGTTATTATTGATAACTACAGTCATAGCCGCATCTAACTCTCATATTCTGTGAAGTGAAAAATTACACCTGGACACGGGGATAGAACCCGGGACCTTTGACATAGTACGTCAATACTTTTAGCCAATGAGATTTCCAGGAGTCGTCCTTTGACCAGAATAATTCTTAGCTCAGTGGTTAAAACATTGGCGTACTAGGCCAAAGGTCCCGGGATCGATTTCCATGTCCAGGAGTAATTTTTTAATTTACAGAAGATAATATTTTTGGTTAAGACAATTTAGTTGTAAGAATTATTTGATTTCTCAACAGTAGCGTGGAGGTTGAGGCTCCATTCTCGATTGGGTGCATTGGAGGTGTTTTCCACGTGCAATTTATTTCTTTAGTCTACAATCCTCTCTTCACACTAATGCAGGTTCATTACTTCTAATCCTATCCTCCTCAATCACAAACCTTAGAACAAGACGTGTGTAACCGTGGTTGTTAGATCTAAGGTACTAATGGACTAATAACACGTACTAACATTCGGACAAATCCTTAGGAGGAACTGTCTTCTATACAGAAGGAAAGGTTGAGGGAAATAGGAGTTTAGGAAGGAGGATATTTCAAATACTAGATGACTTGTAGGAAAGAAGAAAATTCTGGGAGCTAAAGGAGGAGGCAGAGGATATGGCGTATTGTTTGTCTAAGTTTACTGACAAAATGAATGGACCTGTCGTAAGAAAGAACACCCATTAAAATTAATAGCTACCATTCAAATTAAATGACATTTTACCATGGCATCAAGGTTAGATAAGTATATTATACTTGTTATTTAAGTTATTTAACGTGTACTTTGTGAACCGACTGATTATATCAGTAGATTACTTATAAACTAACAAGTATAGAACAGACAACATCCAGCCCCCAGCCGTTAATATATCAGTGTGAAAGGGGAAAACTACGTTTCACCAATGACACATTTTTTGGCCATACTGAGAATCACACCACTTGGCTGGCACAATAGGCAGACACATTACCGCCTGATATAATGTGTCGAATTAAGCCGTATTGAGCATTTACTACCGTGTTTTTAACTGTGATGCCTTTAATAGGAGCATAACCCGCCTCGGTGGCGTAGTTAGCTAACGCGCTAGTCGTGTTGAGCTCGACTGCCGAGGACGGGGAGATCGAGGTTCGAATCTTTTCGAATCTCGGTTGGATGAACTGGGGGGAGGGGGGGTTCCTAAATGGCTTTCCACTCTCCCTCTACGTAAATGCGGGTTCACTTCCTCTATATTCAACCTTCCTAATTCCTAACCCATTAGCGTAATTAGTACTTAAGAGTATAAACCGAACGGGTAGTAAGACGCGGTGCTAAAAGAATAAAAATAAAATAGGAGCATAATATTTTAGACGTATATAAATTAATTATTTATATACCCACTTCGGAGGTTGCTTGGTCTAAGGTGCTACTCTCACAATAGACTAGACTGCCCGTGATGGAGAGATCGTTGTTCGATCCCGGTTGGGTGTACTGAGCGTGATTTTTCCTAAACCGTATCAAAATATCTCTCTCCACGCAAATGCGAGTACACAACCTATAAATTCAACCTACCTAATCCTTAATCCACTATAGTAATTAGTAAATAGGCGTATTTACCGAATGGCTGGTAAGATGCAATAATAAAAAGTTAAAATTAAATATATTATTTTACTACCAAATACATTTAAAATATTTTTTAGACCAAAGTAATGTTCAGGGTATTAACTGTCAAACCCAAGAGATTACACCGTATATAAATAGGAAATATTTAAAATTATTCGAGGTGTTTATACCCCCTCAGACTTCCACCTATTTTCAACCAAGTACAATTTTTTTGCATACTTGATGAAAAAACAATCTTGAGGTAAACGTAAAGTTACAGTCATGTTGTCCAACCTGCAAGTTGCGTTTATATAAAGCGATACGAGGTGTTTTGAACGCAGTTTCTTGGCAATCCAGTAAATTTCCTTTGAGCTACACCAACACGATTACTTTGCGGGAAATTAAAAAACGATCCAAGATATCAAACTACTTTGAAAAGAAAGCACGAAATGTTATTAGTTTTTTTTTTTATCGTTGCAGTTGTGAAAATAGAAACAAATGTTTCCAGTTAAGAATGTTGAACGTATTGTGTGGGCTGAATTGCACGCCGCAGACTTGATATTTCCTCTCCCCCTTTTCTCGTAACTTCTCTAGCATGAGCGCTTCTTCCCCTCACTATAAAACCTATTCAATCAGTAGTCTACCCTACTAACTTACTTGTTTACCTTCTCTTCATACTCCCCCTGTTCCGATTCTACAAACACACAACGCATAGGCTTACACCCATCTGTTTGGCTCTGCACAAACTGTTGATCCCTTCTTGGCGGGGTTTTACTCATCATCTCAGCCACTAGTGAGTGACAAGTAGCCCAATTCCTTGAACATCTGATGTACCTGTCCCCCCGAACTTTCCAGTTACTGGGCCAAAACTTTGGGCCTAGGAACTCGACGAGACGGTGCTAAATGACACGTCAAGTGGCAACCTGCCCACTTCTGGCCTTGGTTTGGTTTTTTTTTTGTTTAGGGGGAATTTAACTTGCGATTTCTGAACTGATCGATTATATCGTTACACAACTTATAAACCAACTATAGAACACGCAGAGCACCTAATACTCCCTCCTTCAGCTGTTAATTCATCTCTGTGAAAGAGGAATCCTCTCGACTTTTATAGAGATACCTTTTTCTACAATGCTGGGTATCAAACCCGGGAGCATTATCCTAATAGGATTATGCACTTCTGCCTGAAATAAGATGTTTGGTATTTGTTTATTCTAAATCCTGTCTTGCGCGTCTTAATACCTGTCCGGACAGTTTGTATATTCATTCTAATAAGGTAGATAAAAGTAAGGTAGTTTTATATAAAGCGTACCCACATTTGCATGGAGATCAAGTGGAGAACCACTTAGGAAATAAAACACCTCACCACACCCAGCCAGGATTCAAACCCCAACTTCCTCATCACCGGAAAAACCAAACTAGATTAGCTTGGCTCCTTAATCGTGCCTCCTAATGCTAAAAAATAATAATAATATTTAAAACTACACGAATGAAACCCGCCTTGGTGGCGTAGTTAGCTAACGCATTAGTTTCATGTTGAGTTGGACTGCCGAGGACTGGGAGATTGAGGTTCGAATCTCGCTCGGGTGAACTAGGGGTGGTTTTATCATGAATGTTTTTCCCCTCTCCCTCCATGCAAATGCGGTCTCACTTCCTCTATATTCAACCTTACCCATTCCTATCCCATTTGCGTAATTAGTAATTAAGCTAACAACCCGAACGGGTAGTAAGACGTGGTGCTAAGTATTATTATTACATGAATGAAACACATAAATCCCAAAAATAATTTAAAACTTCCCTTGTCATGAACGCGTGTACATCAACCACTATTTAAATAAAACAAACAGAAAGTCCAAGCTTTGAAAACAGCCATTGCGTACCTGAAAAACACCCTTTCTTACTCTAACCCCTAAAGAAATTTTTAAAACAAAAGCGAGGGAAGGACAAGCTTTAGCTAAAAAAACACACATAATAATTTATTATGAAACCAATCCTTTATTCCCCAAAGAGAATTGAAGTAAGGTGGGTCGAAGACACATACTTCTTTTGTTTTTGCGTCTTTATTATTATTCACTTTTACTTCGTGTGTATCCCCTTCCCTAAATCGTTTCTTTCCGTTCAACCTTGAATCCCCCCCCTCCCCCACCTTTACAACTCTCAATCATTCTACCCGCACGTGCTAACTCCCCAGGATGTAGGTGAAGTCTGAAAGGGGTGGTGAAGGAGGACGAATGGGAGGGTGGGAGGGAAGAGGGGAGACCAGTACCCGGTATAATATGCAAACTGGCTTCCAAGTAAACGATCGTGGGTTCGAAGAAAAGACAGTCGTGTTAGCGGTATAGGAACCCGTTGAGACGCCCCAGGTTTGTTTTGGTGGTGTGGATCAGACATGCCCACAGTTTATATATTAGGTATAGTCGGGTCGCCATTGATAAAGCCTTTTACAGATCAATTTTTATGGACCTCTTTAGAGAATTCAATCATGTCTTTTATCGGTCAGCAATAACAACTAAATTATAAGTGTTAATAAGTAATGATAATTTATTTCAAAATTAATGGAGGTATATAAAATGACTTGACCATATGAGTTTGTGAAAGTATATCTAGTTAATTTTATTATAGCAGTTAATATTCTTCCTATGACAATTTGACTTTAGAATCATACTTGATCATTTTAGCGTGGATTAACAAGAAACTACTACATATATTTTACAGTAGCAAATAAAAATCATGGCTTTACTCATAAATACATAAAAGCAGAGCTTGTAGTTTTGTATCTGACAGAATAACTTTCTTATTATAGAATTTATTATTTAAATTCAGAGGTGAGACGGATCCCCAATATGGCTAGGAGATGTCTAAATCAATATACTATTTTATTTTATCACATTAGATATAATAATATTAATATTTTACCTTCGTATCGGTATCTTTTGGGGCTAGGTCCGTTTAAAAATAACTATTTGAGTGTTGAGTTTTTTTAATGGAGTTCAATATTAACTTTTTCAAATTTTTCATTGAGTACAAAATTTAATTAAAGCATAGTTGTTTTCTAAAACTTTTTTCCCCATCGCGTATTCCCACTCATCCGAGCTATCCGCATTTAATTACACAATGGTGTTAGGGGTGAGTGAGGTAGTTCTTAGGGAATTGTAATCTCATTTACGTAGAACGAAAGTGTAAAAACTATTAGGAACATAACTAAAAATTCCCAGCTGGAATTCGAGCAATGACCTCCCCATCACCAACAAATCATACGAGGTTGACACCTTTGGCCACGTGCCCACCGGTGTGGGTAGAATGTGATGAAATCGTCTATTCCGGATTAACGTCTGATTTTAGCAGATCAAATAATGTGTGCAGTTTTATAAAATACATATTTTAAACTAAACAAGAACGTTCCTAGCAAGGTGAGAGCCCCGTTTCCGTGTTCGGGTGAGTGGTAGACTGACTCCCGTTTCTGTGAGTGGGTGAGTGGTAGACTGACTCCCGTTTCCGTGAGCGGGTGAGTGGTAGACTGACTCCCGTTTCTGTGAGTGGGTGAGCGGTAGACTGACTCCCGTTTCTGTGAGTGGGTGAGTGGTAGACTGACTCCCGTTTCCGTGTTCGGGTGAGTGGTAGACTGACTCCCGTTTCTGTGAGTGGGTGAGTGGTAGACTGACTCCCGTTTCCGTGAGCGGGTGAGTGGTAGACTGACTCCCGTTTCCGTGAGCGGGTGAGTGGTAGACTGACTCCCGTTTCCGTGAGCGGGTGAGTGGTAGACTGACTCCCGTTTCCGTGAGCGGGTGAGTGGTAGACTGACTCCCGTTTCCGTGTTCGGGTGGTTGGAGAATTTAATTAGTTATTTAATAAACTGACTCCATCTCAAAATCCATATAAAATTGTATTGTGTATGAATTGGTGTATTTTATAGCCAAAATATTACTGATACATACAAAAAAATTATTTTGAAAAATAAATTAAATAGATCTTGATGTAAAAGTGTTATTAATCTAATCTAGTCTATTTATTTTAAAGGAAAATTATTGTTTTGAAGAAGATATTCTAATGAATAAATAGACAACAAAATTGAGCTTTTAAAAATTATAGTTAAAGATAAACTATTTTATACCAATATCACTATAATTTTTTTAAATTATGCCTATATAATCAAAATAAATGCAGTTTATTTTTACGTAACCCAACTCTTGCCTCATAGGTAACGGATTAAATTGGAACTAGGATAAACATTATAATTTCTTGCACTTTGTTCTTGAATAAACACACACTTAAGTTTATCAGAGTCTAAAGACACATTTAAATTTAATAGCCACATGTGTTAGAAAAAATTGTGAAGAAATTAGCACAATTATTTTAACCCCGCAGTATAAACTAGATAATTGTAATTAGCTGGGTCCTTTTTCTAAAGTTACGTGTGTGAAGCATAACTACACAAAATGCACATACTGGACCATCACAGTCAGACTCTTTGGTAAAATTTATAAAAGTACCCAGCATAAACAAAATGTCACCAAATTCATCTTTAAGAAGTCAAAGAATTGACACCATTTTGTCAAACCACAAAAACCAGCTTTATAGTTTTAAACTATTAGAATTTAATTTGCGTTGTTTTCATTGGCTATTTGTTGATGCTAGCGTTCCTTATACTTTCTGGATATGAATGGAGTTGCGTTTTCTTAGTTGTTAACTTCTAATATAAATGGGTTGCGTATAACACGAATGCCCAGTAATAAGTGTACACACAAAACTATTTTACAGAACAAAAAATAACAAAATTTGTAATAGTTAAAGTTAACAAAATTTTGAAAGGGGAAAAAATAAAAGATAAGAAAGAGAAAAAAATATAAAGATATATTTTCAATATTTTTTATCAGTAGCACGTCTATCTCAGAGATCCAGATTCGATTGCAAGCACTGCCGATAATTTTTTCCGATGGAGAATATGGGGTTCCCCCTTTTAAAGCGATAAATTAATCATCAGGAAATTGGTTCAGAAAGTATACTTTTAATAACCTTAATAATAATTATGATCATCGAAATTTCCAGCAATGCTCTGATAAAAAGGAAATCTTGTTTGTTTTCATGTCTGTCGGCGAAATTATTAGCACTGTGTTTGGTCAGAGTTGCGGTTAGTTATTCCACTCCGGGGTATCAAAGGGGGGTTCATTAGCGACGTGGAGTAGACGGTAAAATGGTAACTAGAGGGTCCACCCTCTAAGTATGTCTTGTCGGGGTTTTGGGGGGCCTTGCACGCGAAGATACAATGCGGTCAACACTGGCCTTTCTTTAGTAGACACGCCATCTCAATTACAGCGGCTACCTTGGGAGAGAGAGAGGCGGGGAGAGTTGAAGATAACCATGGACCGCCCAAAGGAGGCTGAAAGACCCGCGTGGTTAGCGTGGCTCATTTTTTCATAAATTGATCTTGAATCAAACTCCTTAACCACCCCTGGTTTCAAATCAATATAATCAAGTTAAGAGTCTGTCAAACCAAATATAATTTCAAAATGACCCTATTTTTCAACTTCATCACAATACGTATAGGTGACCTATCAGTTTTTCAGATCATACTTGGTGGCTATACAGCTTAATCCAGAGGTTCCCAACCTGGGGGCCACGAAACAAATTTAAATGTTCATGTTTTTTTTATTTGTATTTTTAAATTAACTTATATAAAACATATTCGCTATTTTGTATTTATATTTTAGCACCGCGACTTACTACTCGTATTGTTTATACGCTTATGTATTAACTACGCTAATAGTCTTATGGATTATGGAGGCTATACTTATGGAAGTGTACCTGCATTTGCGTGGAGAGAGAGAGTGTAAAACCATTTTAGAAAAACCACCCTCAGTAAATCCAACTGAGATTCGAACTTAGATTTCCCCGTCATCGGCAGTCTAATCTACTCCGAGAGTAGCGCGTTAGACCGCGTGGCCACCGAAGCGGATGATGTCTACACATTATATTATTTTGACAGTTTTCTACCCGCTAATGTGTATTGAACGCCACGGTAAATGCCGACAACTCCGAAAGACACTGTAATTAGTCGATCTATTGTGTGCATTCTACTTAGAGGCGTATTGAAATGCGCGTCAAGTCCGAATTAAAAAGATTATTTGAAGGGGACGAAACTAGTTCCGGTTAGCGCTCCACGACTTGCAGTAAGACACACACACACAAAACCGCTTGCATGTGGTTTTAGAAAGAGAAAGAGAGAGAAGTTACGCCTTCTAGACATTGATTTAGAAAATAAAGCAGAGGACCACGAGCAAAAAGGAACTAACCCTCCACCTGATCAGCTTATCCTGCATTCGTTTGGTACAGAAGATACAGACATTGAGGTATGCATTCTTAAAGAAACCTAACCATTTGATTGGAGGGTGGGTAGCAGCGGAAAGGCGTATACTGTCAAAAGTAGGAGGCGAGATTTGAAGAAATGGAAAGTCTTTGGTCCGTGCTCCAACATCAATACGTACAAAAGATATGTCTGGGAATCTGAGATTTGGATGCGCTGTGATTGTGTGAACCAGGATACCTCTCAGCAATGACTTTCTGGCCGTGTACATACAGTTTACAACATTCATAGACCTCCTTCAGTAAACATCTAGAGTCCATGCGCATAAACAACAAGTCAAAGACACGGAAAAAGTTTGCAACAAAGTGTCTTTAATGCTTCGGTGGCCCTATGGTCTAAGGCTTCACCCTCGCAATAGACTGGGCTGCTGAAGACGGGGATTTTGAAGTTCAACTCCCGGTCGGGTGTATTTAGGGTGGTTTTCCCTAAATGGTTTTCCACTCTCCCTCCATGCAAATGTGAGGACTTCTTCTAAATTCAACCTTCCTCCTCCCTGAACCATTAGTGTAATTAGTACTTAAGCGTATAGACCATAACCCGAATGGGTAGTAAGACGCAGTGAAATTCATTTCAGACCAAATGAAATTGATTGGATTAAACTTGCTTACAAGTCAAGTGACTTTGGGCCCACTGATAAGTCCCCAATAAAAGGCGAATTAAAAAAAACACTCAAAACTTAATTTTTTATGAAGTTTTCTAATGTCTATAACATATTAGTTTAAGGTCTGTATCAATATTCGTAACCAGCTCAAAAAAAATTCTCAAATGAATTATCGATTATAATAAATATAAAACTGAAGATAAAAAGCCGAGTTGTGCTTCTAACGAGACAGCAGCAAATGTTTTTGAAAGAGAATGTACTTCCAGATAACTAAGTTACTACCATACACACCCAACACATTATTTTGATATATGTTTTTAAAATATCATGTAAATGCAACTGTACATTACACAACGAATATATGAATCAGGATACAACTTGAACCGGATTTAGAAATTGTATAGCTGTGTTATTTTAAACTTAAGGGTATGGTCGATTAATCTATTGTATAGTTTCCCAAACTCCTACACTAGGCACCCCCCTTAAGTTAGGGATGTAGGAGACGAGAGAAAAGGTATAAAAAATATAGTTTTATGGCAAAAATTTTTTTGGTTAAAATAAAACAGATAATGCTTCATTACAAACATAAAGTTTAATTTTCTCCACATGGTGACTTCAACATTTCATGAATATTTGTCATGAGTGCCCCGGAATTTAATGATAACTTTTTCTCTTAGTTTAAAAAGTTTGTCATCTAAAGCTACGATGAAAGAATCTATAAGAAACTGCGAATTCAGTAGACATTTGTTCATTATTTGATTGTTTTGAACTAATCGTTTGTGAGCCAATTATATTAAATTAAATAATATTTTAGGCGCTCTCCCTCCCTCACCCCAATGGGGCGACCCTAGAGTTTGGTAACCACCAGATGTGAAAAAACACCTTGGGTGCGTCCAGTCAGGATTCCAGCCTCAGTCTAACCACTGATATTCCAGTATATTGCGAGCCTGACGCATTAGACCACACACCCACTGGTTGAGAGTGGTTATTTTTATAAGGGTCAATAAGTTGCAGCAACATCGGATGGCTGGAAGGCCCCGCAGCGTGCGTGTCACCCCTAGTGGGGCCCAATGACCCGGCAGAGGTACACCAGAGAGTTGTGCCGGAAGTGGCTGGGCGCGTTCTGTGTACTCGCGGCCACGACACAGATCTATGTGGGTGCCAAGCTTGTCTCGAAAAACAAAATACCATGACATGCCCCACCAATGACCTCAAAGGGTCATTTCTATTGGAGGGCCTCAGAAACACTTTACCAGCATCGGTGGTAGAGTGGTCTGTGACGTCACTCTCGCAGAAGACTGAACAAGGAGGTCGGGGCTTAAATCCCAGGTGGAGGTACTCATGGGGTCGTATGCAAGAACTTGACTAATTGGATGCTAAGTGGACACTATCGTGGATTTGCTTGCGTCATCATAGGTTAAAAGGTGGAGTGATGGTGTGCTTGGGACCACACTATCAGTCCACTAAGCATTCACTATACGTTCTTGCATACCACCCATGGTGGTCTTCCCAAAGATTTTCCCAATCTCACTCCATGCAAATGAGGGCACATTTACTTAAAGATATACCTTCCTCATCCTTACCACATAAGTGTAAACACAAGAATGAATAGCCCGAACGGGTAGAAAGACGTGATGCACATTCTAAAATCAGTAGTCGAGTGGACAGGAAGGCCAACTACAGCTCTTTAGAACATCGCTTTCCAACCTTGGGGGCCGTGAATCCCTGTGGTGCTACAAAATGAACTTACATAGCTCACAGCTCTTTAAACCTAGTCTTCTCATATACACCTTAAGGTACTTATAGCTACAAGTTTCATCTGTGTACATTCTCCATAGTGTGAACCAGCAAGAGAGTTATACTAACTCAGTAGCCGCTGTTGTTAGCGGATAGAGGGTGTCATGTGGTCAACACAACAAGCCCTCCAACCGTTAATCTAATTTTTCTAAACTGGAGCCCCTAATTACTTATTTAAGTAACTCCTCATTTGCCCTCACGAAGCTGAGCTGACCCCGTGACATCTGGATCTGTAGCCAGGAACTATAACCACTAGAACACAGAGGTGGTCCATGTGTGTACAGAGAAGTCTGAAGAAGCTGCGAAGTAAGCGATGCTTTTCCCTCCACAAATGTTTATTGAAGTGGATTTTACCCGCTTGATACATTAAAATCAAGTTACCATACAAGCTGGCTGAGAACCAGAATTTAATTGGAAAGCTCATTGCTTCAAGCTAACTTACATTTATTTGAATGCCAGAAATGGCACTAGCTATATTATTAGTATTTTTATAGCTAATGTTAGCATGATATCTATCAAAAGTAGAAGCTGAAGATCACATGGCTTGACCTATGAATATTTGAGAATTATCATTGTAAATTTTGTTACTGTCAACAAAAAACTTTCTTCTTATCTACGTCTGACTTTATGTATCTGGTTGAGTCTTATCATCTATAGGTCAGCGAAGAGCTATCAAAACGTAATCCATCCCAAAACAAATGAAACTAATATGTTCTATATAGACCAAATAAGTGTCCATTAGCTTAGCTGACGATCCCTTTCAAGTGTATGTCGGCGCAAAATCTTGAAAGGGGAGTATCGCGAGATGTATGACGATGAATGACGTAACCAGATCAACTCGCAATCTCAATGTCACAAGAGATTATCACAAAACCATGTCTCTCACGGTCTCTTTGAATGCTAACACGCCGATAAGTCAGGGGAAGTAGGGTAAGGTTGCTGGGGGGGGGAGGGGGTAGTAAAGCATGAGGGTCATCACTCCACCCTCTGAAAACTCTTCCCGAGGATGACGATTAAGTCGGCGAACGTCGCGACATAGGTTCAGGTGCGCGAGTGACTTCAGACTCATCCTGACGATGAAGCCGGGTCGCTGGCACGTAGCTCACACCTCTCAACGCCTTCCCACGCACGTCGAGAGGATAGGGTGGTGGTGGTGGTGACAAATGGGGGGAGGGAAGGGGGCTTATCTCTCTCACCCATTGAAGCTTTGGTTCGTTGAGAAAGAAGTACTTCCAAGTAACATAGGAATGTCATGAGAGTGAAATCCCCCCTCGCCGATTCACAAACGCAAGCCCTCATAGTTTTAGTTTCAGCTACTTTCATTCTCTTCAAGATAATGACTCGATAGTAGGAGTCAATATTCTTCTCAAAGAGAGGCTACGTGAAAATATGGGAAAATATATCATTTATGGTGAAATGTTTAGTTAGTTTATGGCAGTCCAGTTTGCGTGGCAGGAGAATAGTAAACCAAGAAAAAGCTCTCGGTTCGCCCACCCTTGATTTGAGGCATAAAATCATGAAACCTTACAGGAGAAGCTTGACATGATCCACGTGCCTACAGATGAAAGTTACTTCAATATAATCAAACAAGACAAAACCACTTAGATACTTTTTTTTTAGCAAAATAAATAATCATCTTACACGATCTCAGCATATTTCACCACATTTTTTTAAAATGATATTTGACTCATCGATGACTTAATTATTTATATCGACTATGTCAAGATCTGAAATAATCAGCAACATATTACCTACAAGCAAATAATTTCTTTGTCAGGAGAAAAAAATTGACCTAACCACATCAGCAAGAGGTGTGAATGAATGTGCCTGTCTTGGTCTTCTTAAAAAAACCGCTCGAACGCGCTTTTTTGTTTAAGACAATTACGAACGTGATAACGGTGGTTTTTTTTAAAGAGGAGAACGCTGTCGTTGTGACAGGATGGAAGGTGAAGGATGATCTCAGTCAGATTGGAATGTGTGTGTCCGGCGAGAGTGAAGGGAACAGGTGACTGACGTCGGCGGATACCGGCATGCTACAAGTGTCATCTTCCGTTTTTCCAAAAACAATCGGCCACCTGGTGGTTGGTTGGCGTTGCAGCTCTGGCTTTAGCTTCTCTCCCATCCCACCCCACCACCCTTGTGTAAGGTCCCTTATATAATTTGGTAGCACCTGTATGCTTATCTAAGAGTACCACGTTCAATACCCGGCATGGTCTGAAGAAGCATCATTTTAATGAAAGTGAGGACCCCCCCATTTTCAGTGATGAATGTTTATTAGCTTTGTTTTGAATTAAGTTAGTTTGTAAGTAGTGTTCTATCATAAATAGTTGATATGGAAAGTAAAAATTAAGTATCCCTCCTTCTATATCAAAAGGAAATAAATTAAATTAACTATCCTTCTCTGTGTATCCGCAGTGGTATCCGAGTAAGGAGAAATACGTCGGTTTAAGAATGGAAGGAGGTTGGAAAATCCCCATGAGGGAAGATTCTCTTTTAGCTGTTGGTTAAAAGTTAAGACACCAACAGTGGTACCAGCCTATTTCAAAAAGTTTAGGTATAGTCAGAACGCCATAGAAATGAGCCTTCATCCATTTAAATATAAAATATAACGTAGCAAATATTGATTATATATAAAAAGAAGTCACAATATTTATCTTACATGTATAAAATTAAAACTGGCGTATGAATAGAAAAAGTAAACCCAGTTAGAAATATTTTATTTTACTCTTAAAGCTACGCTTATTCCAATTTGAGAGCTTTTGTATTTCGATAAAATTACTACGGTAATGATAGTAAATTTTAAACTCAAAATGCTAAAACCAACAATATTTCCAGATTGATCCCTCTCTCGGATGTATATTACCACTTTTGACAAGCGATGAATACAGACTTCAACGTAAAAAATTGATATAAAACAATTTCTGAGGAGACTAAATGTCAAGCTTATCTATTCTGGATTGCCAGTGATGGACAGATAAGGGTTCGAATCCTATCTTGTGTAGTGAGAGTTGTTTTTCCTTAATGGTTTCCCATAGCGAGGTCCAGAATTATTGCTAATACTTCCCAATATACTTTTAAATATTAAGATACATTCTAACATGATAAAAAGTAATTAACTAGAAATAATAAAGACTGAAAATGAGCAAAACGACCAACAATAAATTGCGCAAGACAGGCAATGAAGGAGCCAGTATTTAATTCAGTGGGGTGGAGGAAAGGCGGCCAGATCTATTCAATTTAAAAAAATATCACACAAATAAATACACTTAGAAATATAAGTTTTCTCATACAAAAATAAGGTACATCCCTTAGAATCATTAAATGAATGGTTTTCCCCCTTTGAAAATAAATGGACATGTTACCTGATCAACTCAAATCAATTTTGTATTATTTAACAATGTTGCTTACTTAAAAGATTTCGAAGCTTAGGGTGAGATAGAAACGAGAAAAAGTAAGTGTTTTTGAAGTTTTTGAAGCAAAACCTTTTTTGTCCAAAATAAATAAAATATTGCTTCAGTAAAAACAATGAATTTAATTTTCTTCACAATTTTCCTCAAAACTTCTTCAATATCTGTCAAGGGTGTCCTGTATTTTAATGACAATTTATTGTCTACATTAAAAAAGTTTCATCTGATACTGCTATTCTCATGACGGATATTCAATAACTGTTGATATCAACATGTGAAGAAAATTAAAATCTATATTTATACTGGAGCAATATTTTATTTATTTTAGCCAAAACAAAAATTTGCCATAAAAATTGCCTTTTCTACGTACGCTTCCATCCCACCTTAACTTGTTGTACCTAAGCACTTTAATTATAGTCATACTTAAGACACCAATGCACGAAATAGAAAGAGAAGGAAGAAGTTGGGTAGTTCACCCAACGAGGGCTCTTGTTTATATACTGATAACACTTTCACTTTTACTCTGACGAGTTAACAAAATCAATATAGTATTTGACCCGCCTCGGTGGCGTAGTTGGCTAACGCGCCAGTCGTGTTGAGCCAGACCACCGAGGATGGGGAGATCGAGGTTCGAATCTCTCGCAAATGCGGGTTCACTTCCTCTAACTTCAACCTTCCCAATTCCTAATCCATTAGTGTAATTAGTACTTAAGCGTATAACCCGAAAGGGTAGTAAGACGCGGTGCTAAATAATAATAAAAAACTATAGTATTTGCATTTGAAAAACATTGACTTGCATTGATTAAAATTAACTCTTTCTTGTATCATATTCTAGATAGACATATGCTACTAAGGAATTTTTTTAATCTACATCCTGCTGCTAAGACTCCTACAGGCCATTTTCATGACTAAGTCAAATAGTTCAAGCTGTAGAGGATTTATAGAAAAATACGTTTTCAAAAAAAAATACTACTTTGAGATAATTGAAATAATTTGGTGACCCTGTAGGACTATTTTTTAGAATTATTTTTGATTTTGTTTCAACGTGATATCCTTAAAACTCGCCAAATAAAACACGTAAATTCATTAACACGGGTAATCATATATTGACCTGTTGTGACGTCACAGATAAGCAACGTCCTAAGCTTGATAAAAAAAATAGTCGTATGGCTCCCCCAATCATGATCGTGGGAGAATCTTATACTGCAACCCACAACAGATAGGTGCTTAACGGGTGGTGGAATTACCAGGCTGAATGGGTGTGTATGATAAGGATTTAAACACGACACACATTATTAATGTTTGAGGAAAACCATTTATAAAATCACACTCATATGTTAAGTGTATAGGGGCATCAGTATCGTATTGTATGGCTTGCTAGTGACTGCAGAGATTAGGGGCTCGAATCTTAGTCGAGCCTAAATGAAGGGTATTTATTTTCCCCTAAGCTTGTTCCGGCCAGCTTCAAGGTCTATCAACTGTTAGGTCTTCTTAAAATAAAATATTTAAAAACGTTGTCTTTTGTTTAGAAATACTATTTTCTTTAGTATATTTTAACAACATAACTCTAACCGCTTCGGTGGCCTCATGGTTTAACTCACTACTCTCACATTAGACTAGTCTGCCGGTGATGGAGAGATTGAGGTTCGAATCTCGTTCGGGTGTACTGAGGGGGGGGGGGGTTCTCCAAA
>CABFWO010001157.1:0-14428 GCA_902155825.1 Timema genevievae | reverse complement strand
GGGGGGGGGGTTCTCCAAAATGGCTTTCTACTCACCCTCCACGCAAATTCAGGTACTTTTCCTATAATTTTAGCCTCCTTAATCCCTAAATATCTTAGTGTATTTAGTACATAAATATACAAACCGAACGGGGTAATACGCGGTGCTATAAAAAAGAGGGGTTTGGAATAGGAGGTGTGGTTTTAGAAAAAAAAAAAAAATAGTCCCAATTTTGCGTTGATAGTAGATATTACAATCACAGTGGTTACTCACATTTGGAAAAATAGTCCCAGCCAAGATTTGAACCTCAACCCTCTTGTTGATGGCAGCTTAATCTATTGTCTCAGACCAAGTAAAAAAAAAACCCTGTGGATCCCAAGAATTGTTGAATTAATCCCCCTTCCATCTGATATAGATCCAAATTCAAGGAAACTGAACGTGAGCCGAAACGCTTGTTTAAGACAAGGGTCGGCAAACATTTTGATATCGTGGGCTATATGGGTTAAAAAAATAACTAATGGGCCGGTTGGAAAAATTACACCTTTTTATCCTTCATATTGTAGTAGGTTATTAGTCTAATCCTTTAGGTATGGCTATACGGAGCCGACCCGCACTGCACCGCATTTTCTAGCAAGTGGCTACACGGTCCGCACCGCACCGCAAAAGTGCGGAGCAATGCTCTCTTGACGATTCGTCCACGCCGGTGCGGTGCGGCTCCATGTAACCGGTCCTTTATTTTTACCTTGTCTTTACCCATTCGGGTCAGACGCATGTAATTTAATAACGCTAGAGTGGTAGTTATAAAATGGTAAGATTTAGATTAAATGTACCCGAGTTTGCTCGGAGGGAAAGTAGGAAACCATTACATATAAACCACGCTAAGTAACCTACAGATGACTTAGATTCAAACCACAAACCTCCTAATTACCAAAACATACAAGACTAAATGAGCATAGCAAACCGTAATTCACTCTCGCGATAGACTATACCTCCGATGACAAGGAGATTGAGGTTCAATCCCGGTCAAGTGTACTGAAGGTGGTTTTCCCTAAATGATTTCCCACTATCTCTCTCCATGCAAATAGGGGTACACTTAATCTAAATTCAACCACCCTCATCCCTAACCCATTAGCGTAATTAGTAGATAACCGTATAACCCAAACGGCTAGTAAGACGTGGCTCTAACAAAAATATGAGTACAACATTTAGACCGCGTGTCCACCAATGTGGGTCTCAATAGTGTAGATATTCGGATAGGCCAAATATGCAGTAAGATACTGTGCAATATAAAATCTCGAAACTTTTTTTAAAATTCAAAACCTCAACTAGACCGTGCTAATTCCCGCTAACGACCTTGATAAAAAAAATCTTACTATCTGCCTCCTCTTTTTCTTTAGTGGGATGATCCGGTCTCGTCACTCGGAACAATTCGCCCCTGTCAGCAGTTTGACAGCCAGACTGCTTGACGCCATTAGATCACCTGTCACACGCACGCACGCACGCGCGCGAGTTGAGTGCAGGTGGGTCTAAGGTCAGCACATTCATCTCCAAGAATTTAACAGATAATGTGACGGGATGAATGAACAACACACAGCCTGGTGCTCTGCCAAACATAGCTCAGTGTTTAGGTGGGTCAAACGCAAAGTTCGTTTAGTATGCTTCTTTTTTGTTTTGAAAAATTTAAACCATTAAATATCCCTTAATAATCTTAGAATAATTATGTTTTCGACCCTGTACAATCTATGTTTCTAGAGTCTGGCTATTAATATTGATTATCTAATTGAAAAAAAAAATGACACCTAGACACAGGAATCGAACCCGGGACCTTTGGCTTAGTACGCCAATGCTCTACCACTGAGCTATCCAGCTGACGATTTCCGCACGTCCATCATAGACTCTGTCTTAAAATATAGTCAAGAATGACCCTGGGCACGGGATGAACATGGATAGCTCAGAGGTTAGAGCATTGGCGTACTAAGCTAAATGTCCCGTGTTCGGTTCCCATGTCTAGGTGTCATTTTTCGATCAAAGAATTTGATTTTTAGATGTGGCTATAGCCGTGATTATCAAATATAATAGTTTTACTATTTAGTCTATTAATTTTGAGCTCAAAACTGCGACACTATGCCTTAAGGTTATTTAAAAAGTTAATATGTAAGGCTTTAACCCTTTAGGAAAATGTTTATACCTTTAATCTCTAATTTAGCGCAAACTAAATTTTGAAATAAAACACATTCTTAATAAGTTGAGCTTGTGAATGTGTGGAATACCAGGCCTCCCCCGTGGTTCGAATCCCACGTTAAACTGTAGGTCCTCCATTTCATCTCACAATCACCCTACCATTACACATTAGCGTATAACCCGAACGGGAAGTAAGACGCGGTGCTAATAGTAATAATAATAATATATTAATAATATTTATATTAACTTAAATATTATTATTATCAATATTATAATAATATATATTTCATTTTATATATCTCATGTAAATGTCTATACTAAATTTTAGCCCCATACATTATTTAATCGGTATCTTAACAATGGTTCGCAAAAAGCTTAAAATAGTAAGGTTAACCCCTTCTAGCCCATGAACTGTAAACTTTTAATAATTGAATTACCATATACCTTTTGATTTTACACTTGGGAAATAAAATGTTGATGGTTGAATTACCTCAACTGCTATACCTTGACTTACATTAGTAGTGAACATTTGGATTACCTTTTAGAAAATACTTTTTTTTTCGGTCAGCATTGAAGAATCTTACCATAGGCCTATAATTAGTTTTATTTTATAGGAATTAATTAATATATACCAAATAAAACGTTGTAATTATTAAAGACCCCAGGGCTTGACATTTAAATAGGCGAAAGCAGATATAGTAACATTTTCTAGCTGTCAAGATACCTCAATTCGTAAGAAAATTGAGGTATGGATGCAGGCATATGTTGAGTTTGTTTGTAAGTCGTGTGTAAGAGATCTCCACACCAGTATTTAGAAATTGACAGTTAAAGTACTTGGATACAGTAAAAGGTGTCAACGAAGTGAGATGCGAGCACAAAGTCGGTTGAAAGTGTCAAGTAAAGCGGGAAGCAGTGTTTGTGTGGGCGCGAATAGTTGAGGATGTTATAGCAGCGATTGTGACATACTTACACACAAAGGATCACCGTGCGGCCACATAAATGTACACACTTTATTACTGCACCCTGGTATAGTCATCGACAATAAAGTACACTCTGTTCTGGAGGAAGGATGTATACACAAGTGTGAACATAAATGTAGTACAATTTTACTCATGTGTCTTACAAACTGATGTGTGATGGTTGTCCACACAATCATTTCTGATGTCAGATAAAATTCAACTAAGTGGAAAACCTGCTCCGGTGGTCGTAGGTTACTTTACCTTTAAGGGTTTTCCAATCTCCATTCACGCAAATGCGGGTATACTCCCTCTCAATTCAACCTTAATTATACTTAATATATTAGCGTAATTAGTACAAAGGGGTCGTCCATAAACCATGTAACGCTTTTTTCTTACCTTTTTAGCCCCCCTCCGCCCCTTATAACATCATGTAGACATTTAGCCTACCCCCCCTCCCCCCAACCTGTGTTACGTAACTTTTATCACCAAGAATAAATGCAATTTTTTCATAGGGATATTCTGTGATACTAAAGGGTAGTAAGACGCGATGCTAAGAAAAATGAAGTGAGAAATGATGACCTGAACACAGGAATAAAACTGAATTCAGGGTCACTCCTTCTTAGGCGGTCTGGTGCAATTTGAATTTTAATGCCTTAGACCACGCGATCGCAAATGTGAGGGTTTATTGTTGGTTAATTGGTCCAAACTTTAGTTACAAAGAGTGGGTGTGAATCCAGTTAAGAGTCTGACTGTCTCAGACCATACATACCCTCTAGCACCCTAAAAAAAAAAAAGAAACCCCTCCCCACGTCCTAATCCAATGTTAACTTCCTATTGATATGGACCCAATCCGTACAGACAAAAAAGGTTTCAGGATATAAGTGGATTGTCTCTCAATCCCAGCCAAACAATTAGTCATGCGAAATACCCTCCCCTTATCTTCTTCTTGTTTACCATTATCCCAAAGTATAGGCTACCCGCACCCCACCTTTTATGAATACCTTTTTAATGACCCCCTCCCCTTCCTCCAACCGTTTCAAAAAGACTTCATGGAATGAATAAGCAAATAAGACTATCTCCATGAGAGAGGAAATGTGAATAAGATCCTTCCTTTACCTCACGTGGGTAGGGAAGTCCTGCATCCTTTCCTCCTCCCCCCCCATAAAGAGCTTGGCCTTATGGGTAACCAATTGCCATGACTTCCGCCGGCTGTCGAAAGGACTCGTGTGCAACTAACACTTGAAATGAGGCTCTTTTAAATAGCATGGTAATTTTTTATTTTAACAAGTTACATTCTTGGGTGGTCATTTAGAAATAATAATAATAATAATAATAATAATAATTATTATTATTATTATTATCACCGCGTCTTACTACCCGTTCGGGTTATACGCACTTACGCTAATGTGTAATGGTAGGGTGATTGTGAGATGAAATGGAGGACCTACAGTTTAACGTGGAATCCGAACCACGGTGGAGGCCTGGCATTCCTCACATTCACAAGTTGTGATTAATACACGTCTTGTCAGAGGTGAAGGAAGGGTTTGGCAATCAGATAAATCTGTGCCGGGACCGAGGATTGAACCCCGGACCCCCAGCACAGAAGTCTGACACCTTACCCCTAGACCACCAGGTCACCCCATTTAGAAATAATATACCCTATTAGATGTGTATCTTACTACTCGTCTGGGCTATACGGATATTTACACTAATGGGGTATGGATGGGTAAGGTGACATTTTAATATAGTTCTATCGCATTTGCGAGGAGGGATAGAATCTCAACCACTCCATAAAAGGAAAACCGACTAGATGAGTTTGACGTTTAATCAGCGCGGCGACCTATTCTGGTTGCAGGAGAGTAGCTCTTGTAACTTTTAGAGCAGTCTGAAAAGATTCTCCCACCTTCAGATTGACTAAAGGAAACAACTTAACAGTTAAAACTCATATTTTCTTTGCATTCAAACTGTTGTATGTCTACCAAATATCGCGTGCGATAAGTTATGGTATTTACGATATATTGTCCCTTTATATATTTTATGTATTTACATGCTTATCTATAAAAGTGATTTCAACTTTACTTATTACCATTGCTCTGTCAACGGTACACGTGTACAACCATTAGTTAATAAAGACAATTAATCTATAGATAAAACAAGACGCTTAGGTTTAACGATTCAATTTAGTTTTTTTTTAAATACACAAAAGTAGCTTATTGTGTTGGCTAAAAACAATCAAATTAAGTCTTGTTAAATTTGTGTTGAGATTTGAAAATATTACCCGCATTAGTGGGTAAGCAGACAAAGGCGCCAGTCTCGCTTTGTGTGGGCTACCAGTGATGGAGAAGTTGAGGTTTGATTCCCAGCTGGGCGTACTGAAAGTAGTTTTTTAGTACCTTCACGAAAAATTGGGAATATATTCCAATGGTCATGAAACATGACTATAAAATGGGGAAACTTAGCTAATAATTTGAAAACTAAATGAAACTTTCAAGATACTTCAAACTTTTTTAAATATGGATGTTATATTGTATTTAGATAAATTTTAACTGTACAATATTACTATATGCAAGCAATACTCAAAATTTTAGGGCATTAAAATGTTTTTCATATTTATTTCTCGGTTTTAAACAATCTGGGTTCTTATTTTATATGCATATTAATTAACATAAAGTACATACCGATATAAGATTTCAATGTTGAGAAATACTTACTTTGAAGAGAATCGGTTCACTAATCTAGATTTTAAAGTAGCGTGAACGCCAAAGATAAATTTTTATTATTAAATTATTACTAATTAGTAAATCTCGAAATGAGTTTTCTCCGCATCGAAATACTATCTATACTTTGTACATACAAGAACAATATTTTTTTCAAAGAGCTAAGGAGGCAATCAAATAAAGGTAGACGGATGGATGAGGTACGACGGAAGTGATTTTGACCGGATGCGATAATAGAGAGAGAGGGACAATAAGTTGGATATTGAATTCTCCTCCTCTCTCGACCAAAAAATAAAACAGTTGCAATCAATAAATAGAAAGAGTAATATAAATAATTAGAATCTTCAAAGAGAGGATGGTGACAGAGGATAGTGACAGAAAGAACCAAGGTATCATCGGGCGAAAGAAAGAGTGAGAAGTAAAAAGAGAAAGCAAAGTAATAAAGAGAGACATGAGAACGTTCCGTAAGTGTGTCTACTGTAATTGTTTGAAGTTGCCGCCTCTTGTTGTGTTTGGTTCATTGTCCCGCTTCAACGGACGCCCACAACGTTGGACGCCAAACGGACGCTATAATCAGTAGTGTTATGAAATAAGCCTCCTTCGCGTCGTTCCTACAAAGCAAAACAAATAGAGGAAAACTCTCTTTTAAAAATGTAGAGCTGTAATAAATGTAAAGTATGAACAAATTTTATACGCGAAAGTTTAAATTTTGTTTTCACCGCGTCTTACTATTAGCTCGGGCTATTCACATATTTAAAATAAAGGGGTGTGAAAGAGGAAAGTAGTATATAATTTAGAGCAAATATACCCTCATTTGAAACTAAGGAAAAACCACCCTCATTAGTTAGTTACGGCCGGGATTTGAGCCCCCAAACTTCCCGCCCTTAGAGAGCATACTTAAGGTCGGGTGCTAGTGAGCGCGAATTTAGTGCGCTAATTTTGCAGTTTTTATAGC
This sequence comes from Timema genevievae, assembly GCA_902155825.1. Lineage (NCBI taxonomy): Eukaryota > Metazoa > Arthropoda > Insecta > Phasmatodea > Timematidae > Timema > Timema genevievae. The sequence goes on along the minus strand of CABFWO010001157.1, from coordinate 7,637 downwards.
ATAAACATTTTTTGAACAAAATAAATCAAATTTTTCTTCTATAGAAACATAGAGTATATTTTTCTGCACGTGCTAATCTCAACAGCTTTTGAATATCTGGCATGAGCATGGTGACATTTGGTGACAAACTTTATAAATTAAGATAAAAAATTTGTCATTAAATTCCAGGACACATCTGACAGATATTCAAGAACTGTCGAGATTAGCATGTGCAGAAAACTAAACTCTATGTTTCTATAGAAGAAAAATTTGATTCATTTTGTTCAAAAAATATTTATGCTATAAAAACTTCAAAAATACTTCCCTAAACTCACGCTCACTAGCACCCCATCTTAATGGGCTTGACGTTTAGTTTTCATGCTAACAGGTGTGGGCGGAGGAAGAAGTGTCAAAAGAAGTAGACGTGATCGCCGCCTCCAGGTTTGGTCGGCCCTCATGACGAGCGCAAGAGCTACCAGCTGAGGGTAGGGAATTCCCTTCCTCGATTGTTCCCGAGAGGTGGCCTTGGGTTTGACCCCGATTCGGGACCTCCCGAAGATCCGCACATCCGTGACTTGAGAGAGAGAGAGAGAGAGAGAGAGAAGGTGACGTTAAACGACCTCTTGGTGGGTGACGTCCAAACACACCTTGCACCACCACTGACGGATGTAGTACTATGGTCGACGGAGATTCGACGAGCTCCTACCGCATCAATATTTTATATAACCCTCTACCGTAACTCAGCCAATAACACAGTTAATACAGTCGAGCCTCCTTGAGGGCACCGCCTACACGAAGGGAAATATCCTCATACTGCGGTGTTTCTGATGAGAATGACAGTTATTAAACTTCAAAACCACTAAACTCTCAATTATATTAAAATTGTCTGTTGTGATTATCCTAAAAAAATAAATAAGGAAGGCTAGATCTAAGGGTCAGTTTCATAGTTAGTCCCAGTACTCCTCAAGTGTAGAGCTATACTAAACACAAAACGCAGTGTTGCCAACTCTATAGTCTCTAGTGATAGTAATTGGACCTGAAATGGATTGTATTTTTACCGGTAGGATACTAATTTCTGACATTATATTGATAAACCCATCGATTTTCATAAAATAAGAATTAAAATTTGTTACCTTATAGCAGGGTCACAGGATATTACTTTTAGAAAATATCCTAAAATTGGATTGTACACGTGGTGAATTTATATCAAAAGTAGTATCCAGATCGTACAGTTGGCAACACTGACAAAACGACACCTTCCTCAACTCTAATAGAATGGGCCGGTTCCGTATAAGAAACAGGCCCGTTCCATTCCGGTCCAGGCAGATTTATTTGAGATATTTAAATTGCACTTTCTGTACTCACGTATTTTTCTCTGAAGTGCTCGGCGTGCGAGAGCGCGTTATTGGCGGTAACGACGATTTGGGTGAGGAGTTCGTGGTCTGTCAGTCTCGGCCCGAACTCTGTGAGTTCGGCGTCCCCCCCACCGAGGTCGTCGCTGGAACCCGAGCCCAAACCGCACGGGTTGATCCACTTGGGACGGGGGCGGTCGATGGGGGCTGACATGACGCTGGGTATCCGGACCACGGTTAGCAGGCAGACACCTATCACCAAGACCTCACCTAGTCCTGAAACAAGAACGAAGCAGACATTTGATACACAGATAGTCAGGTAAGTATAGTCCATCTACCATAGGAGTTGTGTTAAATGAATGCTACCAGAAGATTTTTATATAAAACATTGATTGAACGTCACAAATGTGACCCCTAGACCACCAGATCACCTATTTCATTATTAATACTCTGGATGGTGTCAGAGAGAGATAATCACACATTTACAGCACAAACTCTCCTATCATTCGGATCTCCAGTTTATCTGGACCCCTTGCTACATACATTACAACCCTCATCTTCCTACCTCTGATTATCCGATTCAATTCATTAAAGCCTCGATTCTCCTTCCTCTGATTATCCGGATCATTTGACATATTATACTCTAAAGTTATGTGTTAATTAAGAGACACAGCGTAAAGAGAAAGTACAGAGCTGGTTGGTGATCCACACCAGTGTTCACGTGGTCTAAGGCGTCAACAGATTGATTTTTCAGTTACCTAAAGTTGAGATTCTAATCTCGGCTGGGTGCTGCGGAGGGGGCTGGTTTTTCAAAATATGATTGATCAATGTGCTAATGCGGGTGAAAATTATCCAAGCCATCTTCCTTATCCATATCGCTTAGATCAAGGGTCGGCAACATTTTTTGGGCCCCGATCGACTTACAAGCTTATCAACGGTCCCGCAATCACCAAAACTTTCGCTGCTCTAATTTTGCTTCTTTTATTCCTAAGATTCAGGCTTTCCTCAAATAATTATGTCAGCTTTATAGGAAAAAAAGATAGAATTAGGCCTGAATGAAATGTACATTTTTCATTTTCTTATAAAATTGTTGACTATCACCGATCAAGGTTATTATGGTCATTAGAATTATTTGAAAGTACTTGATATATTGGCGAGCTTAGGTTAATAATAATAATAATACTTAGCACCACGTCTTACTACCCGTTCGGGTTATACGCTTAAGTACTAATTATGCAAATGGATTAGGAATTGGGAGGGTTGAATTTAGAGGAAGTGAACCCGCATTTGCGTGGAGGGAGAGTGGAAAACCATTTAGGGAAAACCACCCCCAGTTCACCCGACCGAGATTCGAACCTCGATCTTCCCGTCCTCGGCGGTCGAGCTCAACACGACTAGCGCGTTAACCAACTACGCCACCGAGGCGGGTGCAAGCGTAGAATAAAGATACACTTTTAATAACGTGATTTTCTCACGCATTCAACTGAAAATTGCCACGAGATCAACTGGTCGATCACGATCGACTAGTTGCCGACCCCTAGGACATAATTGGGCTATTCTTATCTTCAAAGCTCTAAATAGCTATTAAGAATAAGGACACATATTCAATTCAATAACTAAACCATCAAATGTACTGTGATATACAATTATATTTTCACCCTCATGCTATGCTTCTTACTGTTCGTCAACCTTCAGGGTTATTTATATATTTACATCTATGGGATAAGGATGAAGAATGTACATAAACTTATACAGAGGTTTGTAAGGTGGGTAAACTACTTTCGGTAAAAGAACAATCATATTACACCTATCTTATATTCGAACTCTGACCACGTGAGGGTAAAGTCCATATTCAATAACAGAGCTATTTCTATTTATTAAAAAAAACACTATTAAAACATGTTATGCTGTCGGCGATGAATAGATCTGTCAACACTCGAGCAAATTAGTAGAGGAGAGCGTGTTTCGTTCATAGCGATGGATGCGTTGAGCCAAGACGTTTAGTGGCTGGATGATTGACAGGAGGAGGGGGGGCATAAATTAATGCTCTGCCTTCACGAACATCAGTAGCTCAGCCCCCCCTACCTCTCCCCTCCACAGCAAAGAAGCAATCATTTACACTCTAGAAAGTTGTTCATTAGATTATAATATTAAATTAGATAGTTATTTTATTTTAACATAAGCATTTATAGTGACTTAACCTAAGAGCTAGGAATGAGGAAGGCTGTTATAAATAAAGTGCACCTACATTAACGAGGAGAGGGGAAAGGAAACAATCCTTGTGATAAGCCATATTTGGGAAACCACTCCCCAGTGTACCCAGCCAATAAAACCCCCTCCCTCTCCAACGTTTCTGGCAATCCCAACCTAGACCTGCTTCAGTCTCTAGCGAGACTGACAACTAAGACAACGTGACCACCGAGGTACCCTACTGAGATTTGAATCTATAAATCCCCTCAGTCTTTAGTGAGCTTGATATCTTAGACCACGCGACACCCCCTAACCAAGATTCGAACTTTGACCCCCGATCACAAGCAATCCTATATATGCCGAGCCTTTCACCTTAAGCTGCGTGAACCCTAAAGCATTCAGCCAAGATTCTAACCTTACCATCGCGTTACCATAAATTCAGTGCTTAGTGAGCCTGACATCTTCGATGATACACCCCGCCATTGTATAGAGGGATATTGAGACGATCAGCTGTGTCGCAACAGAGTCAGATTCGACTAAGAGCACAAGCTGTTGGCATGCAGGTCAGGTTGAAGGTAGGGCGAAGACACAAACATACTGTCACGGGTGTCTACTACGTCCAATACACACGGGCGAGGTTTCGTACTTGATTCAGTAGAGAGATTTGTAGTCAAATAATGATGGAAACTATTAACATTATTACCAGCAAAGTAGCTATTACGAACAACACCACGCGCATTCACAGCCTGTGTGTTCATCCATGATTAGAGAATGGTTATGCTCACCAACAATCATAGAGTTTTATTCATTAAATTGTTTCTTATGAATAAATAAACAATTTTACATGATTGTGTATTTTGAAACAAAATGGTATATTTTAAAAATTGTAATATATCTATAAAATATATATTTAACTAAAATCACTTCTATCATTCATTTAAAAAAAATTGTATTTAAAAAGCTGTTCAATTTGCTGATGTAAGGTTACTAGTATCTTATGCGCATGCGTCTAAATGTAAACGTTGCCGGTGACCTGATGGTAAGGTGTCAGACTTCTGTGATGGGGGTCCGGAGTTCAATCTTTGGTCCCGGCACAGATTTATCTGATTGCCTAACCCTACCTTCACCTCTGACAAGACATATATTAATCACAACTTGTGAATATGTGGAATTACAGGCCTCCACCGTGGTTCGGATCCCACGTTAAACTGTAGGTCCTCCATTTAATCTCACAATCACCCTACCATTGCACATTAGCTTAAGTGCGTACAACCCGAACGGATAGTAAGACGCGGTGATGATAATAATAATAATAATAATAATAATAATAATAATAATAATAATAAACGTTTATACTCCTAAATTACGTAAAAATTTCCACGATAGTTTCTTCTTTTGCTAATAGTCTACATGATAGTTGGTAGCTCACATGGGGATAGTAGAATTGTACTGAATTTAGTATGGAACATCGCCCATGTAAACAGGGTTTTAGAGCTATCTCTCTCTCTCTCTGTTGAAAGAGGAGCAACAGGCAACAGGTGGATGATTCATGTGGACGTGGTTGAGGACTCGTCCAAGACCAGGTAGCGATCATGAGCTCACGAGCGAACATGGAGGGCTGAGGGTTCAATCCCAAGCTAGCTGATTGAAAATAGATGGTATGACGCAATAGCATGTAGCTTAGGGTAAAGCGCACATACCCCCACTTTTGAAAAAAGGTTATTATAAAGACAAAAAATACTTCCAAACAATACTCATAATGCTAATAGGCACATATAGATAATTCAAATGTCAAGGTTACGCTTATTAGTTGTTTGGTTTTGACAAAAGCTACCTAACTAGCAAGCAGAATTAAATACTTCATTCACATTTCGATATATCGGTTAACATTCCCTTCCACGTTATACAGTAGCCCCATGGCTTCTTTGGTGCTGACTGACAGCTCACAGCTGACTTCTGACAGTCAGCATTTAGGTATATACCTAAATGTTGACTGTCAGAAGTGACAACTGCTAAACACGTGTTTTTTTTGCAACTCATATGGTTTGGCGTAGGGATACATAATTTGGTCCGGTTGCTTTTCAAAGCCGTAAGCTGTCAGCTGTCAGTCAGCACCAAAGAAGCCATGGGGCTACTGTACATTATTGCAACATTGCAGAAAAACAACTAAATCTAAATATAAGTTATAATTTATTGAGACATGGAAGATTAGGTTTGCTAGTTTTTACTAGCTTGTAGTTATTGATAAAATATGGACGAATTTGTAAAAACAAATTTTAACTATAAGATAAAATACTTTGTTTTTTAGTATTTTTTTAAGCTACCCCTACTGTACCGGTAACTCTAAAGTTTAATTAAATGGTGGAATATTAAATAACATGGCGGAATATTATCCGGCCGAGTAATTGAATTAAGGCTTAAGCAAATATTGTTTAATACATTTAACCAATAATCATGGTGCTTATATGCCAAGTTTTTTAAGGCGTTTATAGTGAATAATAATTCTCTTTAGGTAGTATTTTTATTGTAAAAACATTATATTACAAAAAAAGGGGGAAAACGTTGGGCTCTACTGAGTGATAAGACTTTGGGAAATAGAGAAAATGTGGAAAAGTTAGGAATGGGATAGGGAAGAGTGAGGGAAATGTTAAGATCCCTATAATTTTCAGATATTTTTGCAATGATTTTTGAAATACTTGGTAAAAAAGCATAGACCAGTCAAATTAATTTATTAACAATATCTATAAGTCAATTATTTATGTGATTGAGGCAAACAGCAGATACATTTGTTTTTCATATTATGCTTGCGTAAAGCATTAAATACAAACAGTGAAAATAATACATTTTTAATTCATGGCTTTTCAAATGAAATAATGGGAAAATGTATTTGTCAGTTAGGTGTAGGCCTATTGAGATTGAGTTTCCTATTTGGTTTTCTAATCTTCCTTCACGCCAATATGATAACATTTCCTCTAAGTTCTACCTTCCTTGTTAATACCAGCTTGCGTTCGAGGAAAGTCACAGAGATGAACCCCTCCCCCCCTTCCACCCTTTCCCCTCAGTACATTCCTTCACCGAACTCTTCGTCAACAGTGGACTTTTACGTTAAAGAGTCTAAAACGTCATAGACCACGTGTCCACCGATGCATGTGTGTTTATATTTTTTACTGCCCGTATTGTACACATGTGTGTCACGCCTCGTTGTTTAACATCGAAGACCGCGCGGCGTACTAATCCCTACGGGATCTTCGGAGGAAGAACAACGACCTTGTAGATCGCGTGGGAGTTGGTTCAGGTGTCCACTTGCCGACTATTAGGGGGTGGATGGGTGTTTCATCGCGTGCCCCTACCCGCTCACGTTAGACGCATGTTTAGGTAATGTGGTAGGGGATTGGAAGGGGCAATTGAGGGGAAATGTTCCCGCATTTGCATGTAGGGAGAGTGAGAAACCATTTGTTAAAAATATCACAGTACAATCGGCCAGGATTCTAACTCTGACCTACCAGTTACTAGCAAACCAGACTATGGTTGACGGCTTAGTCGAGATTTTCTCCAGTGCAAGTACCATTAATAGGTTACTACTACCACCAACCCTACCCCGCAACAGTGGTAGCATGGTCTGAGGTGTGAGGCGCGCAATATATGTGGTAGACTGTGATAGGAAAGTCAAGCAAGAATTGTCTATCAGGATTCTCTTGGATTTTTTCCTATTTTCTTTCTCCACTCTGATGCTGGTGTCATTTCCTCTAAGACCCGCACATAAATGGCATGCGGTCTAAGACACCAGGCTCACGATATACTGAATCTTGGTGGGGTGCACTGGAGGGTGGGCGCTCTAAACGTGATTTCTAAATGTAGTTTTCCCATCCCCTCTCCCCGTTAATGTGAGTGTATTTCTTCTGTAAGTGCATCTCTCCTGAACTAACTATCACTCCAACCCTCAAAATTGGGTCTTTAATAGTTTTGGTGTTAAATATAAGAGAAACACCTGCTTTAATGCACTATAGCCCACCACCCACCCAGGAGATCCGTAGGTATAGTGTAGAGAAATTGTACCCACATTCCCTTGTAGAGAGTGGAAAACCATTTCAGAAAAACCTCAGTATACCCAGCTGA